>JABUQX010056552.1:25000-30651 GCA_015478945.1 Trachelipus rathkii
ATTAATATTTATATATATTATATATTATATATATATATAATAATATATATATATAAGTGCTAAAATAATTAGAACGATTCTAAACATTTAATTTATTTTAACCGACTAGTGCGGGTTATTACAAAACACCAATTTTCAAGGCTGAATGCATAATGATATAAAACAAAATAAACAATTGGAAATATTGATTCATAAAATAATAATAGAAGTGCTGCTTCATTTTTTTTGTGTAAAAAATAAAAAATTAACTAAATAGCTAGAAGAGTCAACCAAAAAATAGAAATTCAACTTCACTTAAGGATGTTTAAATTATTAAATTGTAGATTTTCATTTAGGGAGGGCTTCATGTTCCAAATATATAAAGATTCCAAAACTTCCAAATCTTCAGCATTTCCATGGTCTAAAATTTTGAAATTTTGATCCAAATCTTCAGCATTTCCATGGTCTAAAATTTTGAAATTTTGATCAGATATATTATGATTAAACCTGGAAGAATGATTATAAATGGCCGAATAGGGTGGATGATGGAGATCCTCTAAAGTTCTACTTGAGATACCCTTGTGTTCAGCAATTCGTGTGGAGAGACATCTAATGGTTTTTCCTCTCTCGAACGCATCACAACACACACACATTTATATAAATAAACAAATAAGGGAACAAAGATAACGGCAGATTTTCTTTAACTTTAAAGAATTTACCAATCCATTATCATTTAGAAAATTAATTTAAACTAAATTGTGGGAAAGATGTATTCAATAAATTAGTTATTTTTCTTATTAATTTTCGTAACTAATTTCTTCCTAATAACGGTAATTTTTAATATAAAAGAATCTTTTTAATTTAGCCAAATATATAGGTTGGATGAAGGTTTGAAATTTCATCGTTAGTAGTTTTTTAAATAATTTGTCAATTAAAAAAGTTGGGAAATCATTTTTCAAAAATAAGTTTCTTAAATAGTCAAGTTCATTGCTAAGATTTAAGTATGATGAAGAAATTTTGTATCCTCTATCAAACAACGTTTTAATCAAATTTACTTTAAACATGAATGGGATAAATGAGTTAAATTTTGTTATTAATCCGGAATACGTAGGTTTTCTAAATACTGAAGTTTGAAATTTATTATTCTCTCTATATATTTTAACATCCAAGAATGCCAGTGAGTTTTCTTTTTCTGTTTCAACTGTAAACTTAATGTTAGGATGCTTTGAATTAAGATATTCTTTAAACATATTAACATGTTCAGAAGATTCGAAAAGAAGGAATGAATCATCTACATATCTTTTATAAAATTTTGGTTTAAAGTTAGATGGGCAATTAGCAATCCATAATTTTTCAAAGTTACACATGAAGATGTTGCTAAGGGTCGGGCCCAATGGGCTTCCCATCGCAACTCCATCAATCTGTTTGTAGAATTTATTATTAAACATAAATATAATATCTTTAGTGGACATGGAGAGTAATTCATAAAAGCTTTTCAAATCCAAACCGTTAACAGTTGAGTTGTGATCAAAAAGTTCTTTAGTAATAATATTCAAAGTTTCATCTAGAGGTACATTTGTGAAAAGATTTGTGATGTCAAAACTTGCCATGACATAATTATTTGCATTCTGGAAATTAACAATTTCATCAACAAAAGAAAATGTATCCTTAATCGAATAAATATTCTTTGTTAAGTTATCCAAAATAGGAATAAAATATTTTGATAAGTTGTAATTCAATGTACCTATAGCTGATAAAATTGGACGGATAGGGCAATCTGGTTTATGTATTTTGGGTAAACCATATAATATACCAGGTTTGGCCCCTGAAGAAAAAAGAGAGTTGTAAGTTGAATCACTAATCATATTGTTATTTTTTAATTTTCTCAACAATCTATTAAGTTTGTCCTCAATTGAGATTATATTCTTATAACAGCTACCTTCTATGATTTTAAATTTTGAAGAGTCTGAAAGAATTGCCAAAACTTTGTTAACATAATCAGCCTTATTAAGAATAACAATGCCTACTCCTTTATCAGGCTTTGTAATAATTAAGTTTTTATTATTTGAAAGTTCCTTCAAATTATCAAAGTCTGTTTTAGATAGAACACTCTTTAATTTTTTAGGGCTAAACTTCCGAAATGAATCAAAGGCAAGATTTTTGATATTAAGAAACAATCCTCTTTGATTCTCTTCAGAAAATTTGTACATAGTAGAATTAGAAAGTGTCCTAATGAGTTTTTCAAAATGTAATAAATATTTGCAAATATTTAAGTTTCTTGGAATCATAGCAAATTTTAGTCCTTTTGACAAAGTCTTTTTTAAACTGTTGCTAAGTTATAATCATTTATAATCATTCTTCCAGGTTTAATCATAATATATCGGATCAAAATTTCAATATATATATATATATAATATATATATATATATATATTAATTTATATATATATTAATATATATATAATATATTATAATTATATATATATAATAGATTAATTATTATTATATATATATATTTACAGTTGTCACAACCACTCACGGGCTCAGAGCCTAATTCAAGGAGGGGGTGTTGCGCGCCTCAGAATTTCACACTTAACGCAAATTATGCAGATGAGCGCAGATAGCAGGCTTTGAGTGAGCGGAGATTAAATTCAGCAGGAAAACACAGAAATGGCAGAGTAAGTCCACAGCACGAGGTGGAGCGAAGAAGGAAGCACCGCTCGCGAACTAGCCTGGAGTTGCCAATATCCACACAAATCTCATGACGCAGGACACAGCACCCCTAGTGTTACTAGGGCGTCGTAAAGGTGGTGTTACGCGAGTGACAAGTTCCTTCGAGCACTTGCCGCTCTGACATGACCCTATAGAAAAGAAGATAATAGCAACTCAACATCGCGCCGACAAATATAGAGGTCAAGAGAAGTGGAAAGTACGTAGAACAGTTTGTCTTTTGGCTTTTGACTCGGCCCTCCAAAAGCCGGGTGAACCAGAGCCCCCGATATATGAGAGCAGTACTCCATACAATGGCGGATGAGGCCCTTGTTTAAGTTCGAGTAACTGAGAAGAGGAAATAAAGTCTCGCAGTCTTAATACAGAATTCCCAGTTTCTATTGGGCCTCTTACCTAGCAACCGTTGTGAATGTGAGTGTTTCCTAAGGACATTTATTTTGTTTTGTTAATCCCAAGGACTGTTTATTCTATTGTCAACAGAGAGAGAACAAGAACAGTCAGAAATGAGATAAAAATAAAAAAGATTAGAAGGTGTTTTGAGAGGAGATTGTAGAAGGTCAAGTATTTTAGAAGAATTAAAATGTGTCACAAGGTGAGACAGATACCCCACCCGGAATCTCTTATCCCAGAATCAGCGAGAATAGAATCGGAAAGATTAATGCGAGAGGCAATTCTAGAAGTAAAAAGAGGGAGGCCAGAATTGAAATGTGAGTTGATAGAATGAAGGTTCGGTCATACGCATACGAGTGGATAGTTGTATAGATGATGCACGTGAGAAGAATCATTAATGAAAAGAAAGAATAAAGTTGGAGATAAACAAGAACCTTAATGAAACACCACAATTAACAGAAAAGGAGAATGCCCCGTCCAACAACAAACACAGAAAATAAAAATTGATAAGCTCGATTGAGAAAACTAGACATCAAGTGAGCAAAAGAGAGGAGGAAAGGGAAACCCAAAGGAGGAGCTTGGAGAGCAAGTGTACTCGTCCTACCTCGTGCTCAAATGCTTTTAGTGATTAGTTACAAGCGACACAACCAACGTTAAGTCTCCCCTGTTAGATTCCTTAAGGGCGGATGAACACATCTTCTCTCAACATGCAATAAGAAAAGAATGAATCGCGCAGATAACCTTGGCTCGCGAGGAAAGACCGTATCTTGGCAGTCAGACAGAGGAAGTAGATTCCTAGCTGATCTAAATGATCAGATGAGAGTTGAGAATGAGGTTTTCAAATGATCTTAGATAGAAAGTCACAAGTGAGAAGCTATAGGGGCGATAATGTGTAAGATAGGATCAGAAACAGCTTTCCTTTTTTCGAAAATCTGCTGAGGGTGCGCGCGAGCTTCCACATATACATAACTGCGACGGAAGTGTGTTCAGTGCTCTTAGAGGACATAGATGACTATAGTTGAATCTGAGCATCGGCGAGGTCTAGCACGGAAGCACATTCCCTCATAAATTCGGGGAGGAATTATAGAATATGATTAAAAAGTTTGCTTTTGAGGCTATTTATTTCAAGAGTGTATGGATTAATGTTATATTTGGATATTACACATTTTGAGTGAGGGATAACGGGCATAAAATACTATACTATATATTTATCAATATTATATTATTTATACAGAATATATATTTATATGAGTATATTTATATAGCAATATATATATATACTTAAATTATATATATATATATTTCCTATAAATAAATATAATATATGATTCACTGCCCACATATGGTCATAGTTAATAATTTTTGCGTAGTCATTCAAGATGTTAACAGGAAAAAAATATAAAAAGTAAGACAAAACTATGTTGAAAATCATTAATTTCTGTTTGTAATATTAAGAAAGGTTTTTTAAAAATGAAAGCTAAACCTCTATGCGACAAGATAAGATCATGTGTTAACAAATTCCGTTACTTTTAATAGATAGTAAATACACCAAATTTTATTTAAATATTATAAGTAAACTTACGTACCAAAGAATCTCCTAATATCCATGATCTGATGAAGATTGAACTATAACTTTACACGGAGTGATAATTCCAATGCTACTTGTTGAACCTTACAGACTTAAGAAAGAATGGGAATCTGACTGAACTACAAAATTCGTGAGAAATTTATAATAATAGTATACTATATACAAACATTAAAAAAAAAAAAAACATCAGATAGTTAACAACACAGTTCTTATCTACAAATTTAAAGAGCATATAAAATGAGTGATGAGAAAGGACCGGGATCGGCAAGAGAAATGTGAGAAAATGACCGATTGCAACTAAGCCTTCGTCCATAAACGTCGGTATGATAATAATATATAGTTAATAGTATCGAGTATATTATCTTATTGTATTAATTCTAATATAAGCGAATACTATTGCTCTTCTATTATAAATTATATACTGGTGAGTTATATTGAAATTATAATTATCATTTACAAGAATTAATATAATAAATTATATATATTAGTTATAATTGCCCTATATATTATACTTATAATATATTTACTCCAATATGTATATAGATACAATACTACTTAATGGGTTCCTCCACCCCGGAACCGGACGTGGATCCAAAAAATTGCGCAGGCTAGACTCTTATATAGATAAACTACTTCTTAGCGTTGTCGGCAGCTAGCCCTCCCACTGCCCCCTCTGCGACGCCGCATAATAGCAAATAGATTAATATAGTATATATTTATTACTCTATAGCTATACTCATAATACTATATTCAACTCAATATAATATATATATAGTGTTTTGTAAAAATGTATTATATTATCTATATAGTATTAATTATAGTGAATATATATATATATAGCTCTATAGATTAAATATATATAATATATAATCTATAATATCTAAATCATACAATATATATATAATAATAAATACATTAACATTTTTAACATCGTAATAACGATTTTTCCTCATTATATGAACGTT
>JABUQX010056553.1:0-15000 GCA_015478945.1 Trachelipus rathkii
ATATATATATATATATATCTATATATATATATATATATATATATATAATCTAAGGTGTGTGCCAAAAGAATCGGAAAAGAATAGTAGTAGAAGAATATGACAAGTCGAAAGAAAGCCCAGCCTTACCGGCCCCTCTATACCTATTAGTGAGAACTCGTCGCAGTCAGAAAAATCCACCCTAGAGCTTCACGGGACCGCGACGGACCCTCACTATGGCATATCGTCAAGTGTAGGGTTCATCCCTGGCCCAGGTGGGCCACAACCATACCCCCTCACAAAACCCCGCCATTCACTCCTATTATGCACCTTTATTCTCGCCTCTGCCAAACTCATTTCTCTCTTTCCAGACATTCGTTTACTGACTCAATTGACTTTTCTTCGGTCTCCAGCCGGTCGATTCCAACACCCACCACTATACATCCGCTTAACCAACTGACTGTCATTCATCCTTTCCACATGACCAAACCATCTCAACGTACTTTCATTTATTCTCATTTACCCCTTTCTTCACACCACACAACTCTCTAATACGTTCATTCCTCATTTTATCAATTCTTCTCACACCTAACACGCCCCTAAGATTGTCCATCTGAACACATTGAATTTTAGATCTATACCTCTTATTCCAGACCATAGTCTCACTACTATACACACAACATACCCTCATGTAAGACCCTTGCGCACTCAAGACAGTCCCTTTATGTCCACCAACGATTTATGCTACCAGCACCTTCTTGCCATTCACAACTTTCCTATTACACTGCATCATCCGTTCCCTTTTCATCCAACATATATCCTAAATATTTAAACTCAGACACTTGTTCCAGCTTCTCACAATCTAACATAACTTCACACCGAGGACTGTCCCCACTCACAACCATAATCTTACTTACGGCTTTCGGCGCTCGAGGTCTACTGGCGATATTCTTTCCTATCTTACTGATTTATGGTTTTCCGCCCTTACGAACTACGGGGAGACTTGCGTGGTGGCGCTTGAAATATCTAAAGCATTTGACCGGGTATGGCACGCGTCATGCTCTCAAAGCTCCCCTCCTTTGGGTTTCCTCCTTCTCTTTGCTTACTTATGTCTAGTTTTCTCTCAGATCGCTCAATATCGGCTGTTGTTGACAAGGCGACTTCTTCTTTTTCTATTAATTGTGGTGTTCCTCGGGGTTCTGTCTTATCTCCCACTTTATTCTTATTTTTCATTAATGATCTTCTCACCTGCACATCTAACTCTATCCACTCGTATGCCGATGACTCGACCCTTCATTCTTCAACTCATTTCAATTCTGCTCCCTCTTTTACTTCTAGTTGCCTCGTCTTAATCTTTCCGATTCTATTCTCGCAAATCTGGATAGGATTTCCGATTGGGGTCGTCTCAACCTTGTGAAATTTAATTCTTTAAAAACTCAAACTTCTATAAATCTCCCTCTCTAAAACACCTTCCAACTTAACTATCTCTTTCGACGGTTCTCTCGTCTCTTGTTGACAATATAATTATCCTTGACCTTAACATAAACAAAAAAAATGTCTTGGAACCTCATCTCACAACGGTTGCTAGGACAGCCTCAAAGAAACTGGGAGTTCTGTTTAAACTGCGAGACTTTTTTTTTCCTCTTCTCAGTTACTCCAGCTATACAATGGCCTCATCCGCCTTTGTATGGAGTACTGCTCATATCTGGGGGAAGCTCTGGTCTCACCCGGCTTTTGGACAGGGTCGAGTCAAAAGCCAAAAGACTTATAAACTGTTCCGTATTTTCCACTTCTGTTGACCCTCTATCTTTGCGGCGAGATGTTGGTGCTTTATCTCTTTTTTTTCTATAGGTACCGCAGCGGCAGGTGCTCGAGGGAACTTATCACTCGCGTACCACCACCTTTACGACGCTCTCGTTACACTTGGAGTGCTGTGTCTGCGCATGAGTTTTGTGTGGATATTGGTAACTCCAGGCTAGTTCACTGCGGTGCTTCCTTTCCTGCCACCTCGGTTCTATGGAATTCTCTTCCATCTTCTGTGTTTCCTGCTGAATTTAATCTCCCTCACTTCAAATCCCGCGTCTGTGCTCATCTGCGTAATTTGTGTTAAGTGTGAACTTCTGAGGCGTGCAACACCCCCCTCCTTGAATAGGGCTTCGCCCGTGAGTGGTATTGACCACTAAAAAAAAAAAATCTTATCTACGTTTATTTTCAGACCCCTCCTTCTACACACCCTGCCAAATCGCTCTACCAATCCTCTCAAATTCTCTTCAGATTCACCACACAAAACCAAATCATCCGCACCCTCTACTCGCCTCCATTCTCTATCATTTTAACACCATACACTTCTTCTCCTATCTGCGCTTCTTCTAGTTTGTGTTCTCTAATGTTTTCTAACACAGCTCTTCTTATTCTGTCCTCTGATTCTCGTTTTATATGTATTTCCCTTGCTAGATGTAACCCAGTTAGGGTATCTCTTATGATCTCACATTCGTTTCCTTTCTCTAACACCGATATTTTCTTCTTCCCTTCTTCTATAGTTGGTACCCCCAAATTTCTACCGAATACTAATTGATTAGGGGCATAACCCCCTTTCATGAACAGACTATTCCTGGCTGCAATAGTCCACTTGAGACATATCTCCCGATTAGGTACCTCCTCTTCCAATTTTCTCATATTTTCCTTCACAAGCCCCACTAGATTCTCACATATACCATTACTCCATGGACTCTCTGCTGCTGTACATCTCATTTGTATACCAAACCTTTCAGTTAGATTTCTCATTTCCTTGTTATTAAATTCTAATCCATTATCCGTAAAGAAACATTCAGGTGCTCCAAATACACTAATCCACTAATCTAATACTTTCTCTGCTATTTCATCACCTTTCTTATTTCTTATCCATGTCCCCTGACAAAACCTTGTTGCAACATCGACCAACAGTAGAAACATTTTTCCTTTAAATTCCCCCAAATCCATAGCCACCACTTCATTAAACTTCTGGCTTTGTGGAAAGCCAACCACGGGCTTTGGTGGTGTTTTCTTATACCTTATGCACACCTTACAGGTGTTACATAGGTCCTTTAACTCCTCCTCAATTTCCTTCATTATCTCTTCACCCACTCCTTCCTCATTATGATAGGCTGACCTTATCATCTTCATAATTTTTTCACAACTTCCATGCCCAAATTGCAGATGTAACTTTAATAATTTAATTCTTCTTCCCTTTTCCTCTAATAACCATTCCTTTTTATACCTACCGTACCACATTTCCTTTTGGTTACCCTCTCCGTTAGTGTCGAGTATCCTTACTCTAATATGTCTTACTGTGTTATAGTGTAGAATTGCGTTACCTAAATCCCCAAAAATAACTTTTTTCTCATTTAAATCTATCGTTACTTTCATTTTTTCCATTGTTTGTCTCCCTATTAACCATGGAATTTCACCTTTTACAACTTCTGTCCTAATCCAAAATTTAATTCCCCCTACTCTACATGGTATCTTAACTGCTTTGAAAGCCTCGTACTTATTCTCCCCAAATACATACTGTCCTTTTACCAATTCTTGTTCTTCATTCATTTTCTTAAGGTCTTCCCCACTTACATTCACTAACACCTTCCCTAGCCACTTTTCCCCACAAATGGTTGCTACGCACCCAGTATCTAAAATTCCTTCAACATTTTCTGACCAATCACTCTCTTCTCTTATGTCCTCCCAGTATACTCTCTCTCTCTCCCTTCTTTCCTTTTCTCTTTCTCACCAAATATTCTCTTCAACGATTCTTTCATTTCTTTTTCTCCACTCACTCCAGCCTTCTCACAATCCTCATATATTCCCTCAAGACTCTGTATGTACGTTCGTCGCATATTCTCCTCTTTCTTTCTTTGAATGTTAAATAAAAGTCTCATCCTATTGAATCTATCACTCACTAAATTCCTCCCGTATACACCCTTTAGTGCCTCTAATATCAATTTTACTCCATCTTTCTTCTTCAGTTGTTCATCCGGTATTCCTCGAATCACCTGAAACGCCTTTCCGTTCAAACTTAATTTAACTTCCACTCCCGGATATCTTGCAATTCCTTCTACATATGCTTCCCATGCTGTTACCCTATCCAACCATATCTCAAACTCTCCATCATCCTCTCCCCCGAAACTCGGACAACTCCTATACTTATGTTGTCGCGTCTCTCTCTCTGCTCCTTTCCTGTCATCACTTGAACCTCCCATTCTAATTTGAGGTTGTTAAATGAATAAACTGAGTCTTAAACAATTACGAATAAGCAATATATATATTACCTTATAATGACAGATGGCGAATTCACAATAATATTGATGAAAGCAAAGAAGACCAGTGAAAGAAATTAATAGAGAATGAATTATGTTAATGCTATTAATGTTAATTTTCTTCATTTAGTTAAATTAGTTTATTAATTATTTAATTATCAAGACTTATAAATACTACAACACACACGATAGTGAGACACGCTTAAGAACTATAAGGACTAATAGTCCCTCATCAACATTATTATGTCCCTCTTGTTTGGCTCTCTCATATCGATGATACCATAACCATTAAAATAATCAACTGAAGCATGACCTTTGTATACAACTTATTTCTTATAAGTTTATTCTTATTTCTATTTTATAATATATACAATTTCAATATTAATGGATGAGAAAACTAATTTATTCATTTAACATTTGATCCATTTCCTGCAGAAAGAAAGAGAGGCAGATTTAATGGACCATATGGATTCTCTATAACCCCTCTTAACAGGGTCTATTGTTACTAACCTGTTTTCTGTTGAATTACCGACCCTACATCACTTACTGTTTTTTCCTTACACATCATACGTACCTAAAAAAAATCAATATATATATATATATATATATATATATATATATATATATATATAATATATATATTCATACTATATAATATTTAGTATATAATATATATATAATAAATATATATTATATATACTATATAAATTATATATATATATATATAGATATATATATATATAATATATATAATATATATATATATATATATATATATATATATATTAGAGGTGAGCCGGAATTTGGCATTTTTTTCCGGTTTCGGTTCCGGTCAAAACTGGAATTACTAATATATACTACTGAGAAAAAAATTTGCTGGAAGGGATTTATTTTACATAACCCATAACCCATCTTTTAACAAAATATAATAGTAACCTTGTGTAGCATTCAAACACAGTGTATTTTTACCTACAGTATTATTTAAATCAAGTTTACTCAAAATATAGGATAAGATATTCTCATTAAATTCAAATTTAATTTCCAAAAGTATATACATTTTGCAATGGAGTACACAGGCCAGTTTTTCAAACTCGCTGGTAAGCCGGTGAGTAGTTAAAGAAATAAATGACTCGATTGAATATTTAGCTGTCCATATATCTGTAGTAAATGATATCTGATTGGCCTTAGGTAACTTCTCGAATGCTGCTGATCTCAATTTACTGTATGAAGTTGGTAACATCTCTACAAAATATTTTCTACTAGGAATGAGATATTTTGGTTGAAGATGGGCAACAAGTTCTATGAGACCCTGCTCTTAAGTGATTGTGAATAGTTGGTTACTCATTGCAATAAAATTAATTATTTTCTGATGAATTGCCTGTGATTTGGGGTCATTGATATGCCAAATCTTTTTTTTGGGGAGAAATTTTCCTCAAGACTCACTTGTTTCACGGCTTGGATCTTTCGCTATTTTGGGGTGTCCTCTGCTCTAGAAAATACAGGACTCTCCCTTTTACTATCCAAATTTTTGACTTCCAGATATTCTCTTCGGTGATGATTTTCCATATGTTTATGAAGTTACTTTGTATTAAATGTTTTTGGTGTACTACCTCGTTTTATTTTTCTGTGGCATATTTTACACTATTATTATAGATTTTGTAACATCACTAATAATAATAAATCTGTCACCAATGATGGTATTCTAAAACAATTTTGTGAGATTATTATTATCACAACAAATCTGCAATCAATGAATAAATTCTTTATCAAAATCTGTTAGTGAATATATATATATATATATATATATATATATATATATATTATATATATACCTCTCCTATAACCTATATATATATATATATATATATATATATATATATAATATAATATATAATATATATATTTATATATATGTATATATAATATATATATATAATATATATATATATATCACATACAAATATAAAAAATAAATATATATTATATATATATATTGTATATTTATATATATATATATATATATATATATATATATATATATATTCTTACTTCTTCTTACTTCCTCTCCCAGGAAGGATTCTTCATCCTGTCAGCCGCGCAAGCATCTTTCTCCAGACGGTCCTCTCCTGCACTATTCCTCTTCTCTTCAACGCTCTCATTATTGGTAGCTGACATCTTTCCAGAGAGTCCTCAACCGATTCCGCCCATCTCTTCTTCGGTCTTCCCCTTGGTCTTCTGCCCTTTGGTGTCCATTCCCATCTTCTTTTCCGCATTCTCTCCTGCTCCATCCTCTCCAGATGTCCCCACCATCTTCTAATCTCCCCACATCCATACTCAGTGTGTCATCTTCTTCACACCTATATCTTCTCTAATAACTTCATTCCTTATTCTGTCTCTCCTACTCATACCAATCATAGTTCTTAATATCCTCATTTCCGCCGCTTGTATTCTACTCTCCTCTCTTCTCGTTGCTGTCCATGTTTCCTCTCCGTACAGCAGTGTCGGAGTTCGAGGCTAATAACCTCTTTTTTAACCTCTAGGTCCGAGTGCTTATCTTTCAATCATAGGTATACCGCTTTCATAACTAATCCGTTACTTTTCCATTCTTCGCGTAATTTCTTCTCCACTTCCCCTCCCCTTCTGTAAAAACATCCTCCGAGATAATTGCAGGTTTTTTTACCGCCTTCACCTCCTCCCTCTCACCATCATTCTCACGATCCCCTCCTCATTTCCTCCGTTTACTGTTAATATCTCTGTCTTCTGTATGTTCATCAACTTCATCCCTGCTTCCTCCAACTCCTCCGCACAACAACCCACCACCTCTCGAAATCGCCTTCTCTCTCGCTCCACATCCAGATCGGTCCGCAGGATGCCATTATGTCCCCTCAAATTCTCCCCGTCTCTCTTTCACTTTCCTTATCACCACGTCTAAATATAATATAAACAGCAGTGGCGATAAAACACTCCCCTGCTTCACTCCTGTTTTCACCTCAAACCATCTATCTATCGTTTTCGCATCAGTTCTAACATTACAGCTGCATTTCTCATACATACTTTCTATCGCCTTCTTTAATCTACCCCTTTCACTCCTTATTCCTCTCCATAGAAAAAAACTCTCCAGAGCTTTTTCCTTGGCACCGAATCGAATGCCTTTTGCAGATCGATGAAGGCTACAAAGAATCTCTTGCCATATTCCAGCATCTTCTCCGAGACCATTCTCAGTGTGATTAAGAGTCCGTCGTTCCTCTTCTATACCAGGACTGTTCTTCTCCGAGTCTCGGCTCTACCTTCTCTCTCAACCTCCTCTCCAATATTCTTTCGTATATTTTCTTCAGATGGTCCATCAGTGAGATACCCCTATACTATTCAGATTTCTCCATCTCCTTTACCTTGGTATATCGCTATTATTATTGCTTTGCCCGCACCTTTCCGGCAACGCTTTCCCTCTCTCCAACACTTTTTCATCAAACTGACGATTCTCCCTTTCAAGTACGCTCCTCCCTCCACCACCAACTGCACAGCCACTCCATCCTCTCCTGGAGCTTTACCCTTCTTCATCCTTTTTATAGCCTCTTCATATTCCTCCGCCGTTATCTCTCCGCCTTCATCCTCCTCTTCCTCCTCCCTCGTCTGATCTGCAGCTTCTTCCTCTTGTTCTCTGTATTCTACATTTAGCAGATCTTCATAGTATTCGGTCCATCTATCATTTCTTTCTTCCGGGTCTCGCAAGAATCTCTCCGTTTCTATCTTTTATATTTCTAGTTACGCGTTTTTGGTTTTCTATACGCCTTCGCCATCTAAATAGCTTTTTCTTCCCTTCGCCCCACATCTCTCGTTATTTCTTCCTGCCTATTATCTCTGTTCTCCATCTTTTTTTGCATCTCCTCTTGTTTATTCTCTCTGCCTCATTCCTGGTCTGTACATATTCCTCCCTTGCTGCCGCTGTTCTTCTTTTTCAGCCATTCCTCATTTTTCTTCTGTTTTTTTCTTAATTGCTTTTTTCACTTCGTTCCACCATGGTGTATGTCTCTTCCTAGTACTCCTACCCATCTTTACCAAGAGTTTTCTCTGCCACTTCCCTGATGACATCCTGCAAGTCTTCAGTTTTCATCTCCATTCCTTAGGGTTTCCTGCATTTCACGTTCATAATTTCGTCTCGTTTCTTGTTCTGCCAATTTCTCCACTCTGATTACTGCCCTCTTCTGCTCATTTAGTATTCCCCCCCCCTCTTATCTTCATATCCGCCACGCCACCAACAGTCTATGATCCGCAGCCAAGGACACTCCCGGGATCACCTTTACATTCTTTATCATCCTTTTATCGGAGACTATCATGTAGTCTATCACCGATTTTGTATCGAATTGTTCTGTTACCTGATTCCATCTATACCTTGTAAAGATATGCGACTCTTTATGCTTGAAAAACGTGTTCATTATTTTTAGATCGTTTCTCACACAAAAATCGATATATATATATATATATATAAATATATATATATATATATATTATATATATATATATATATATATATATATATATATATATATATATATATATATATATATATATTATATATATTATATAATATATATATAATATTATATATATATTATATATAATATATATATATATATATATATAAGTGATGGTACGATTAATCGTCATCGGCATATTTTTTCACAATCGTCAACGTCGTCAATTTCTGCCGGTTAAGTGAGGAAATATTATACCAGAAACTGGATTAAGGTTGTTTCTGCATCATAATTTAAGAGCTCTAAATTAAAAGTACTAGAATTTTGTATGTCTGTCCATGTTCTCGCATATTAAAATTTTTTTTAAAATTAATGTTTTGAAGATACTATATATTAAAATTACATAAAATATTAAGTTGAAATATAAGGAGCATGAATGATTTTAATACTAAATAAATTATTATTATTAATCAAGAGAAATTATTATTATTATTATCATCATCACCCCCCCGTTAACGTTCCCCACCTTGACGGGGTGGGGGGGCTCAGGTACCTTTTCCGACTGGTATCTGCGAAGTGGATGTACGTTCTTGTTTTTCGTTGATTTTCCCCCCCCCCCATTTTGTGTGGTTACCCTCCTTTCCATTTATGTTCTTTAGTTTATTTTTATTGTTCGTATTATTGTTTTTCTTATTCTTATTTTTCTTTTTATTATTTTCTTATTCTTATTAATTATTATTGTTTTCATTAGTTTTCTTTTTATTATTATTATCAAGTTCCTCTTACCCATCCCTTCCTGACTTTCTGTCCCTTCTCCGTTTTCTGTACGCACTACCCTACGTATTCCTGATCTCTCTTCTGAGTGTCTCCCCCGGCATTCCCCTGCTTCCTGGTGGCTACCGGGCTGTTGTCTGTGTGTGTCATGGGGCCCATCTTGCCCTCCTTCCTACGTGGGTGAGGGTACAGGTTAAAACCGGTTTTCTTGCCTTTCTTCGATCCGCCTATTGTAGGGGTCCCGAACCTTGCCTAGCCTGTGAGGAAGCTGTCTTGCACTTGGGCGCATAATCTTGGGGTTCGCGTCTTATCCGTGTGGTGCGCGGCTGTTATTTTCCATCTTCGAGACTGGACGCGGGGTTCCGAGGGGCTTTTTTGAGGCTACACCCATAGCCCACCCTACGGGGTGGGGTTATGCTTTGGGCCTGTGATGGGCGCGGTTACGCTCCCGAGATTTATGCTTTTTTTTTTTTTTTTTTTTTTTTTTTTTTTTTTTTTTTTTTTTTTTTTTTTTTTTTCGGGAGTGGGGTTATGCTTTGGCCTGTGAGTAGAGGGATAAGATTTGAAAGGAATCTCCTTAGGAACCTCATAGTCATTTTTATAGGAGTTTTTTTCATTGAAAGTTGATCTTGATACAAAATGACTCTCTCCTTCGGATCTGATCATATAATCAGAGTCCAAAATCCCGTTTACTTTCCCATCCATCGACCAGTAGGGGCTTTGGTACCCTTGTTGATGAAATGGTTGGTACTACACCGTCCACACCTATTGTCCTTAATTCCGTTTCAAGGACTACCCCGTCTAGACCAGGTGAGGCTGTTGTGGCCTCTCAGACTACTCCTGTCTCTCCAACCTTACGTCAGCCATCTCAAGAGCCCCTGCATCAGCAGGGTCCCATTCCTAAACTCCAGAATACACCAACTCCGACGATCGTTTTCTCCGACCCCCCTCCAGGGGTCCCAGGTCTTGCTTCCTGCCCCCTTTATTTTGATTTACATTCGACGTCATCTCGTCCCCTGACTTCTGTAAGCAAGCTCATCCTTAGTGATGCTTTGGAAGCTGCTCTTCAAACTACTGAGCCACAGGCTACGCCAATGAGGAACGGTTCCCTCATGGTTCGTGCTGCCTCTCGTACCCTGAGCAACGTGTTTGCTTCCCTATCACATCTGGGGAAGATTCCCATCATTTCTAAGCCTGATGATGTTCTTAGCACGTCGAAGGGTACCATATATGCGCCGAAGTTCTGTTCCGATACTACGATGACATCCTTACTCATTTACAGGCTCACCACGTGCCTATCACCGACGTTTATCGGTTCCCTCCACGTAAGGAGAACCTCTCAACGACGAACCCTCGTCTTTTACTTACCTTATCTGTGCCTTTCCCTCCATCCAAGGTAAAACTTGGTTTTACCATGCACTCGGTTCGAACTTATGTGCCCTTCCCAAGAAGATGTTTCAAGTGCCACAAGTTTGGTCACCCCCAGAAGTATTGTCGGTCTCCCCAGACCATATGTCCGACATGTGGAAGTTCTCTCCACCCGATCTGTGACAAAAATCCCCCATGTTGTCCTAACTGCAAGGGCCCGTACCCGGCCTCCTCTGTCCACTGTCCCTTCTTTGCCTTGGAGAAGGAAATCCTGGAGCAGTGCACCATTCACAAGTATGACCGTCGAGAGGCTACCCGCCAGGCAAAGGAGAAGCTGCTCATCTTCCCCTTTCTTATGCTGCGGCAACGACCACTTCATCAGTGGATGCCTCTACCATTGCCCATCGCCCCCATGCGTTCTGTCCGGACCTGTTCCGCTTTCACGTTCGACCATTCGACCTCCGGGCCGGTTAACGGATCGCCTGACTCGGTGTTTCCTGTGGCTCTGGACAATTGTTCTCCCAACTCTCCGACCTTGGTCCGCTGGCCCACTCGCCGTTCTTCGCCGACACACACGACCCTCTCTCATGCTCCTCTCCTTGTGGAGGTCTATGCTGCTCCCGCGGGGATATCTGCTTTGGCGACCGGTTCCGCTTCTGAGGTCGATTGTCAAACGTCCATGTCCCTCGTCGAAGCTTCCCTGTACCATCTCTCTGAAGCGACCTGCTTCTGTTTCGCTGGGGAAGCACCAAGCCCCTCTTAACGGTTGCGTGAGTCCGTCCAAGGGTGAATCTTCCCAGGCTAGACATCCGTACTCGCTTGCTTATCGGGCTACGGACTTCTTGAAACGGAAGGAACCCGTTTGCACTGGGGGTCCTGTCTCTTGTCTTGCCCAAACGGCCTCGACGCTCTAACAACCTGCGTGGCCAATCTAGGAACAGTGGTCCAACCTCTGTCCGTTCTGATAATTTGTTACTCACGCCGCCTAAGCCCGCTTCGCCTCTACATTATTCCAGCGATTCTGAAACTTTTTCGGATGCCTCGATGGACTCTTCGGGCTATTCTTCCGTAGAATTGTCACGTGCTGACACGGGGGTTCCGTCCAAGGTGAGGTCCGAGGAGGTATCGATTGAAACCTCGCCCGACCGTGGTCTTCCTTCGGGCAGACGTGGCGCGCCCTGATGTGTGGTGAAGGTGGGTTGGCTGCTGGTGGACGAAGGGGAAAGAAGTCTTCTTCCCTCCCTGCATCTTCCCCTCCGCCCCTTTGCCTTCGGACCTGTTGACTGGGCCATCCGACTCTATTCGGGCGCTGGTTGCTTCTGAGATTTTGAATACGGACACCACACACTTGTCTTCCGATGTGTCTCCCAACGACACCATTCCTCCTTGTCCTCTTGCATTTTCGCCAGCCTCTGTTAGGACACCTCCTGGAGGGACACGGCCTCCTTCCCAGACTGCTAAGAAGTCTGGCAAGGGCGCACCAGCTGGGAGGAGTGTTCGAAATGTGGAGTGTTACTTGGCGCGAATCTTTGGTGAGCCCTCTCCTGATGTGGCCAGGAACCCCTCTCGTCAGCAGGGGAGTTCACACATAACCCTGCTTCATGATCTTCCTCTCCCCCCGAGGTTTGAGTTTCCTGTCAGTGGGTCGTCCGACGGTCACGGGACCTTCGGACTTTATCATCTGAGAAGACTGCCACTTTCCACAACATCGTGACTATTATCACGGATCGTCCTGACCATTGATTGTTTTCCTGTTTATGGCACGTTTTATCCAATGGAACTGCCGCGAATACTTTGGTAATTATGAAGAACTAAGGAGGTTACTTGTCGCTCATTAGCCATTGGCTGTTTGTTTACAGGAGTTAGAGCTTCGTGACCGAGACCTTTTGCAACCTTCAAGGTACAGGGAACCCCATTTTTCCCTGAAACGTGAAGCCAGCGACAGAGGTGGGGCAGTGATCCTGCTTCTCGAGTCTGTCCTATTCACTCCCATTCCCTCTCCACTCCGCTGCATGCCGTAGCGACTCGTGTCCATTTGGACACGCCGCTTACGCTGTGCTCGGTGTACCTGGCGCCCAGTTGTAAATACACCAAGAGAGACACCGTCGATTTTTTCGCGAGTCTCCCACCGCCCATGTTAGTCCTCGGTGATTTTAACCTCCGCCATCCTTTGTGGGGTGACTCTGTTACGTCCCCCAATGCCGATTGCCGGGCCTTCCAACCTTTGAACGTTTCGATACCGGCACTTCTTCCTGTGCTGACGTCTCGTTGTGCTCCATCTCGTCTTTAGATTGTTTTGGGTGGGAAAGGTCGTCTTTCCTCTGTGGTAGTCCCAGTCCGCAGCTACCACCTTATTCTGGCTGGCGCTATGACAAAGCAGACTGGTCTTCCTTTCATCAGGCCACTTACTTTCCCATCTTTCTTGCAACTAACGTGTTCCCGTCGCCGACGGATGCCTTCACTTTCGGGAAGTAATCCTTCGGGCGGCAACGGAGCATATACCCCATTCATCTGGTGGAACCAGGAATGTGCCCGGGCTAATCGCGAATAGCGCAAGTTGTATAAGCTGTTTAACAGACTCCCACAGCTTCCAACTTGATTCTGTTTAAGGCTTCGGCGGCCCGCTCCCGGCGTATTTAATCGCCGTACGCGGAAACAGTTTTTTTCGCACATACGCTTCCACCGTTAATTCTTCTACGCTTGTATCATCGGTCCATAAAAAGATGCGAAAAATTTCACGAAAACACCATGCAGATCCGCCTATTATTCTCGTTTACGGCCCGCAAACCTCTGATGTCATCTCTGCTCCCGGGGTCGTGGTGGACGAGTTGGGTTATCACTTCGCGTCCTGCTCCAGCGGCTCCCGGTATCCTGAACCTTTTCGTTCTGGTCGCTTGGGGGTGGAGTTTCCTGACTTTTCTGTTCCGCCTGGAACAGACCTTCCATACAACAGATTATTCACCAGAGCAGAGTTCCGGGACGCCCTCAAACTTTGCGGGGATGGAGCGCCTGGCCCTGACGGCATCTCCTTCCAGATGCTTCGGCATGCTCATCCATCTGCCACTGCCTTCCTTCTCGGCTTATACAATAGAATATGGGTGGAGGGAGTCTTCCCTCCCGTCTGGTCTAGTGCATATATTGTCTCCATTCACAAACCTGGGAAGGATCCGACTTCTTCCGATAACCATCGCCCTATTTCATTGACCTGCAATACATGTAAGCTCATGGAGAGATTGGTGGCTTCCCGTCTTGTTCCCACGTTGGAGCAACTCCATGCATTTTTCGACTACCAATTTGGTTTTCGTCGGCCGATCGCTCGAGCACCAAGGATTCTCTCCTTCGTTGGATGCGCGACATCGTGGAGTCGTTTGCATTCCCAAATCAAAATAACCTGCCGTCCTCTATTACCTCGATAAAAAGCGTATGATAGACGTGGAGGTTGAGAGTTTTTGGCGGAGCCTCCACTCCTTGGGACTTAGGGGCAACTTCCCCTCTTCCTTCAGTTATTGATGTCGGATCGTTTGCGTTTTCAGGTCCGTTGTGGTACCACGCTGCGAGGCGTTTTGCCCTGGACGAAGGGGTGCCGCAGGGCAGTGTACTGAGCGTGTTGCTTATCGCTATCGGTTTCAATGGTGGTGTCGATTCCATCCCGACCTCGGTGCGCTGCTCCATCTATGTTGACGATCTTGCCCTGTACATCTCTGGAGCTAAACTTCCTTAATACTGACCTTAAACTAGGTCGCCATCGTTAGGGTTTCCCTCCTGGTGCCTCTGCCGTGGGTTTTACATTCTTCCACGTCGAAAAGCTACAGCCCGTGCTTTTCCGAAAAATCATCGTCGTAGGGGTCGCCTACAAGCGTCTCCAATGTTGCGCCTCTATGGCTCTCCTATCCGTGTGGAGCCGAGGGTGCGGTTCCTCGGTCTTTTGCTCGATGGCCGGCCTCAACGTACTATACTTCATACTCTCCTCAAAGCCAGATTGTCCGCGTTCCTATGGATCTCTTACGGGCACCTCACCGTCCGAAGACTTGGGTGCGGACAGAAAAACTAAGCTCCACCTTTACATCATGCTGGTTGCGGGATAAACTGGACTATGGTTGTGCCATATATGGGCAGACCTTCCA
>JABUQX010056554.1:0-54479 GCA_015478945.1 Trachelipus rathkii
GAGAAAAAGATGGCCCCTTTAACACACTTCATTTTACTTATTTTTGTGTCATTAAAGAATTTTTTATTGAATTGAATTTATTATTATTCTGTTAATTATTGTTATTATTATTATTATTTTACTTATGTATTTTTCATTATCTGATTCATTTTTCATCATTCACACTCATTGATGATTGTATTATAGGCTTTATTATTATTCATCATTTTATGTATTATTATTATTATTCTATTTCATTAATTTAATTCATTAATATAGTCTTATTAATTTATTTAATTTTTGGATTTTATTTATTTCATTTATTTCATTATTGATTATTTTATAATGCATTTCTATTTGTGTTTAACCAATTATTATTGTATCATTTTTAATTATTCGTTTTACCTTGAGTATGGTTTTTGATAATAAACAGAATACATTCTCCTAAATTATAAATATATATCAAAGCTTGCTATCATTTGTTCTTTATTATTTCTTTATATTTATATTTATATCTATGTATTATCTTATACTATCTATATATATTATATTCTTTATATTATATATCTTATTCATAATTTATTTTCATCTATATCCACTATCTTCTGCGGGGCGGCGAGAGCCGAGATGAGCGATAGCGAGAGAGAACGTGAGTACGCGGGCGGAGGTTGGGCACAGCATGACAGCGACGGCCAGACGAAGGGGAGATGAGGGATAGCCGGCGCGGCATACGCCTGATGAGAGCGGGATAATCGAAGCGCGGATACAGCGCGTATAGCGCGCTCTGAGTAGGACGGCGTCACGCCGCCGCGCGGGGCGCCGATATTTATATCTATTATTTTATACTTATATATATATCCTTTTATTTATATCTTTTTATTACTATTATATATATATATATAGTCATATACTATATTTTCATTATTTTCTATATAACTTATATATGATATTATATCTATCTCTATATATCGTTATATTTATTATTTATTATTCAATATATAGAATCATATATCTATTATTATATAGCGTAATAGGTTTTGCCAGGAGTAGAAAACATCGCAGTATGTTGGCGATATGAATTGTGGAGCATAGCGTTACCTTATTTTGTCTTTGCTTTTCTATTTTTCTTTTATATAAATTTTATCGTACGTACGTATGCTATAAGTTGCTCACCCATCTGCCATATCGGCTCTACTATTATCCCTTCCTTCTTCCTCTTATGAGTTTGGCCGTTTCCCCATATTCTCTGCGTATATACACGTACGTTTAGCTTAGTTCTGTACGTTTTACCTAACTTTGATTTCACCCGAGGCATTACCACCACCCTACACTCACTATGCCTAGTACTACTACACCATAATTTTACTTATTGTTGTTCGACACGACATTCTGTGATACATTCGGCCGCGCTATTGATTTTTAATTGTACTCTCGTGTTTTTATCCGCGATTTTCTTCGCCGTCTATTGTGAGCCTCGTGCTCCCCACTGCCTTTGACTGATTGTGCCTTTTTTTGTGGGTGTATGCTCATATGTGTGTCGTGACTTTATATCAGAATTTTTTTGTTAATTAGCAATATTCTTATGTATTGAATCTGTAATCTGCTACCCTGTTATATGAGAGACATCTGTACTTGATATTCAATTTATCCTCCACAAAGTGCATGTACGAGGCTATATATCTATCTCCATTTTTCATTCATCAAGCAATGGCGAAACAAATACTGCCGTTTAAGTACTAATCTCAGAAGACGATCTTGATGTTTCTCATTATTCTTACTTCGCTTATGCCGTCAAGACGTTTAAAACTCGCTAAGATAATAGTACTAATTCCTTCTTCCACCTCTTTAATGGAAAGAATGGTATTTCGCCAACGAACCTCTGCTTTGTAGCGCGAAGTTCGATATATTCGAAAATTTAACATCTCCTGATTCTCATGCTTCACATATTAACTGATCATATTCATTATAAATACGTAGTTATAGTCATTATTGATGACACTTATCTATAAAAAAATTAGTCTGGGCCTCTGTCAAGCTTCTCCTTGTCTTTCGAGTTACACTATACTATTTAATCTCAATGCTTAAGGAAGCATTTTGAACCATATTCAAATGTAAAATGATGCCTTATTTTGGGTTGGGTCATATAGATTAGGGATGCATTTTGAATTAGATGTAACATATATTTTTAAATTCCCAGCAATTATCCCGTAAACATGCTTTGTGTTTTCTTGCGAAATTGAGTACTAGATATTCTTTACCGGGACTATCTGAACTTACTTAGTATTAACACAAGTAGAGTCTTTTTATTAGGAGGCAAGTATTTTGGATGAACTATCGTTAAATCGTTGCACTTCTTCTCTCTCCTTGTTGTGTTTATCATATCGTTTGATATATAATTTTCAATCCAAACAGTTTGTTAATTATCAGATACCTTTTAAATGAATATAATAAACGACTGTTTTAATGACCCGTCTTCCCTTTATTCTCAACACAGGCGACAAGAGTATTTTATTACTACTCCCTACTCATATTCTAACTAAGTCCAGTAAGCGATGAAGAATATACACTATGCATAAATATGACTTAGATACAAATGATTATCCTATTATTAGTTTGGTGGAAAGTTAAGCAAAATTTATTTTTTACCCCACGATTGAGTAAAGCTTGCGAAGGAAATACGCTAGCCTGTCCTTCAACTAGTGTTTGCCATACGTGATGGGAGTTTTTTAAGCATTGCTCGGTGCTCCGAATTAATGTGAATAAAATCTCAGTAGAAACAGCTCTTCTGGTTATCCAGAAAAAGGCTAAAAATTAATGTTTCTCTAATGCACAAACCTTTCCTTATATTTGTGTTATGGAATTCACAAATTTCTTAGAAAAGAAAAGAAGTCATCGTGTTAATCATTCCCCTGCACTATCACTCTGCATCACTTAAGGAGCGATGGGTTTCGTGGTTAAGAGGTTGTTTACGGGGAGCGTTTGGAGTTTGTGAGCCTTGCAGCGTCCACGGCGCACTGCGCGCTGGGTAGATTGGGTGTGTTCGATCATAATTTCACCTTTTGATTTTAGATCTTCCGTGGCTGTCATCAACATATACTTTGATATGACACTTGATGTTTACTATTAGTAATCATGCGTTTCTTAGCCAGTCTTATATATTTTTATATCTGTATATTACTTTTTATCTACTGTTGTATAAAATGTTGTTATATTATTTTACCATTTTATATTGTATATATTCTTTATCTATATTGAATTACACTACCCCTACTTCGTTATTCGTGTGTCTGCTCCTTACGGTTATTGGGAGCCATTAAATTGTCTATTAAATAATTAAGTATTTTATATGGGTAATTTTTTATCTTAATTTACACGTGTTCGGTTTGATGGTTTGTAGATTAAGTATAAGTTCTTAATTATACGTTTAGAAGATTGATTTTTCATGCGCGACCTTTATGTTTCCCCCCCAATTCTTATTAAGGTATACGGACGTATAGACCTAGTTTTAGAGTATCTTTTCTATCTATATATATATTATATTATATATATCTATATTTATATATCATAATTTATTATATCCTAATCAATGCACATAGTATTAGTTATATATTATATCCTATTATATTATATATATATAGATATTATTATTAGCTATTAATATAATTTCTACTATCAAATACATCCGCATCCTCTCCGTCTGGATATTAAACATCAAGACATTAAGGCATCCGCAACCGATCCGCATCGCTATTCTCTAACCAAATTCGCGGTATTGTGAATAAAATATACATCTAAAATAAATTTCATAATATATTACTTTTAATATATCTATTAGGATGTAGGTGTGTTGTTATGTGCGTCTGATGTTTATGTTTATATTGACTATGTATTATATATAATGCCGCAGTGTGTGAGTCGTTAGTTGTGTCGTATATTATACTGTTTGGCATGCCCCTGTAGTGTTATGGTTATAGTGTGTGTTGTAGTGATGTTTTATTATACGTCTAGTGTATCTTTCTGTCGCCAGTTTATACATCTATATTACTTGAGTTTATGTACTGTGTATCTATTTTGATGTGTTCTATATATAGTTTACACCGTTATATAGCCACTTATGATAGTACTACTTATCTGTAACCTGTAATTATTCGTTTTTAAACTCCCTTTGGCTTCTTCCCTTCATACTGATCTATTAGGTGATTTTCCCGTCTATCCATCACGTATCAATGTGCGCTTTTCGCCTCTTTCTCTTGCTACAGTTTTCTTAAGTCTTATCTTATCCTTAATTTACATATCCTCTCTTTATTACGATATTATGACCAGTATTTTATATAAAATTATATTTATCTATTGCATTACTACTATATATATAGTATCTAGCTCTATTCTCTATTCTATATAATAGTATTACCTATGATATAAATTAGTGGTTGCGTTGATGTGTGTATTCTTCCATATGAAATATATAATATTCAAAATCAGAAAATTATTTCTTTAATTTTCATAGACAACGAATAAAAATGCTATTTCCTTTATTTCTTATTTGTCCCTTCTTTTTTTAGCAATTTGATGATATCTTTATTTATATCTTATCTTTATTTCTATACATTTTAGTATTTTTACTTAGCAGAAATTTCTTTTCTTAGGCATAACTCATACCTTATTATCAAAGGAATTATGACTTTTTTTGCTATTCCATAATGAACTCATTCTCACATCTAATCGACATCTATACTTGATATTTAAATTTTAGACTTTCTCTTTTTTTCTAGACCAGCGTTCTTTTCATATAACTGACAATTTTCCGCTATTGCTCTTATCTCAGTGTAATTATTGCTTGACAAATACACTCATAGAGGAGAGTAGGATTATGAATAATAAGTAATCGTTCTTCACATACATGGAGATTCGAGATCTAGACTCAAATATATTTAATGGTCAATAGCATAATTAATCAGATCTTATCATTAACTAATATTTATTATTATTATTTTACCTTCATGATAATCACTCATATCAATAATAATAATATAATATGTAATAATAACTAACTAGAGTACGATGCTTATTACACAGAGACGACGAGGTTGATATAAATCTCGAATTATTATCTTAATTATTAATCTCAAACTATAAGAAGTAATGAATAATAAATACAAAAATATAAAATCAATAATTAAAATATTAAAACTATTAATAATAATATGCTATATAGATTATATAATTTTTATAATATTATCTTATATCACATACGTATAGGTTACTGAATCACACTTTAACAATCATTGACGTTTATTCGAATTGATAATTAAGATCAGCGTCTGAGAGAATTAATAATTACTAGTCAGAATTATTTACATTATTTTTTATGCACACATAATATTTGCGTTGAGATGCAGAGATTAACTAAATCCATGATGGCATTCTTGCTTGGAATTATTATTATTATATCACAGACATGAAGGGAGTCGAAATGTGACCTCCGAAGCACAAGAGTTCGATTTAATTAATATTATATAACAATGCGGTGTACGGTATTAGCGCTCAATTTATTATAGCCACAAATAAATTCGATTTTATGATATAATAATCAAAATATTATGAAAATAAAAATATAGAAATATAAAAGATAAAAATACATAGCATAAATCACTATAATGATATATATAAGAAATCTACATATGCTGACTTGCTCAATCACCCCCTCCCTCCCCGCCATATTGAATTGATATCTGTACATTGATTGATAATAATCGACAGTAAATGTCAAGTCCAAGGAGTAAGGAGTGTCACTGAAGAAATATCGACGAGGAAGAGAGAAAAAAACTTAGCAAGCATATAAGTGAGACCTAATCAGAGGGAGTGGTATCAGCGACTCTATGACCGCTGCAGGATTAGATATACCGACCGGCTTCTGAGACGTCAGGACCGCTAGCAGGTGATAGAGTCAGGATAATGGAGCAGGTGTTGATTTCCTATGAGGTGCGAGTTTCGTGCGGCTACTGTACACGGACAAGCTGGATTGAGGTACAGTAGATGAGTAATTATCGACAGCTTTAGCATGCCGGAGCATCACTGAATCTCTCAATCAGCGTGTTAGCCGCGAGCGAGGATTACTGACGATTCCGAACCCCAGGCTCGCAGTTGAGTAACTTCGCACTAAATGCGTTGAGTTCCGCAGCTGTGACCTATTATGTTGAGATCACCTGTAGTTCATATGCTATATTAACTGGCGTTATTGCTACGACGTCGTGCCAACCCGCCGAAGTACAAGATCGCGACTGAGAGACGGTCGTGCGGTAACGCGATACAGCAGCCGCGTTAACCGTATCTCTATGCAATGAAGGGTATTATGAGATCGAAATCTTGGATCACTGGGGTTCGTGTAGACTACTATTGTTGATTGAGGGAAAGGCGGGCATCTAAAAACTCGGAAGCCACCTATATTTGGGGCCCTCTGTTATCTTGTCTGAGGTTTTGAACTCTCTCTTTGTGATTATCTTTCAGTGACAACTATCATGTCTTACTTTATTCACACTGCAACTTAATGATGTTAATTGCATGATCTTATATTATGTTTCACAACTATCTACGATGCCGGGTGTGAACCCTTTTGTTTCAATTACTAAGTATTTCATTATGTATAGATACTTAGTTCAGAATTGCTTTGTCTGAATTTCGGGCACATGATTCCATGCTCCCAAATCTGTCATTTTGTCATCCCTCATTTGCTAAACTTGGTATCCGGCTGATTAATATATAACCGGGCTCGTAAATCTGCGTGTTCTAAAATAATAATGAATTAATAAGGGTCTTTATGTTCATTAAAATATTGTATTATAATAAAATTGCGTTTTTTATAAATGTAATTGGATAAGTATCTGTAGTTGGTCTTATTAGTATTGATGGATCTACCATTATAGGTATGATTTTTTTTGATTTATTTTTTACTTTGCTTGTTTTATATTATGGTCTTAATTCTTGGAAAGGAACGTGCTTATAGATAGACATAGTGCAAGTTCATTTTCGTCGGAGCAGAAAGTATGTGTATAAAGATATTATGGGCATCAATATGGCTTTGAATACTGTTAATATTACTGTGAAAAAAAGAAATATGTAACTAAAATAATTAAATAGGGAAAGTTAATGTTTTGTATAGTATGAAAAGAATTATAGAAGAACAAAATATGATTTTTTTTTATAATTATTTATAGATTTTAAGATATATTATTATTTCTATAGTTTTATATATATTAGTATACTGATATATATATAGTTTTTATGTTTTTATGAGAAACAGAATAAAAAATGTGGGAATTATTATGATTTGCGGGCGTTAGGTTTAAATATATCCTTGGGCTCGAGGGTGCTGTAGCGTTGTGCTGGGAGATCAGTATGTTTTTTGCTAAGTCAAGTTGCATTATTGTAAGATCACTCATTTCTATTCTAACGCTGTCTATCTTCTGTTTGCATATTAGCAATATAGTTGGGTTTGTCAATTTTCTTTCGCGCGATTGCGGTCTAAGTTAAATGCGGTGAACGGTGTTCAACATTTATGTGATCATGATTACTAGATGTACTGAATGTATAGTGAAATGGTTATCCAGTAACTGATATGGTTTTTACGCTCAGATTTTGTAGGGATAAACTTAAGACTGTCTACTCCTCGTAATTAGTTTAAGGTAAGTGAATAGCTTTGGATCAGCAAAGATTAATTAAATATATGACTCATGTTTGTGTTATCAATATTCTGAAGGGTGACCGATCTGGTGGAGGCGGGTCTGTTCTAGCAAAGTTGGGTTATCGTATTCTCTGTTCCAATTGTAGACATCGAACTCTGAGGAATGAGGCTGAGATTCCACCAACCTGTTGGAATTAAGTAGATCATATAAAGCGTAAAACCGTATGAAAAAAGAATAAAAATTTAAGCTACATATTGCATGTATTTTGATATATTATAACTATACGAATATTGTATTAGGATAAGTGTGTGTTGGAAATTTAATATTAATAATTTTATACATCTACAGTTTTAGGATCTTAGGTTGTTACCTATGTTATTGTATGTATAGGCCTATTTATTCTTGACCAGTATTTATTACTTCGGATGTGGTTATAACCTATATATATTTAAATATAGCAAACTACATCTATTAATAGCTCATAATTAGTATTAATAGTTTATAAAGTGTCATGTATATAAGTATGATATTGTATTATCTTGCACTATGTTATTATGGTACTAGTAGATAAAATTATATAGTATGTATGCTTTGATCCTAATATGAGTTCATTGCGGTATTTTGATACATAGTTAATGATCTATAGGATATAGTACTATACTCAAACGTATATAATGTCGATTGAAGATGTGTTTTAAATTATATGTATGTTATATACTTATAAGTTGTATGAATTTTATTTGTTTCTATGTATTTAGGGAGTCTACTTATGGTCTTCACACTGCATATTTGTCGGTAACAGGTATTGGGGTACTTGTTATATTCTATAATTATGTATATCGTATATATGATTTCCTTCATTAATATTAATAAGTAATAATGATAAATAGCCTATAACATAGTACAATCAGATTAGTGTCGTCATTTCTTAGGGGTTTAGTAATACTGTGATATTCCCTACCTGGCCTAATGAATATTTATGGTTATTATTGATCAGTGAGAGTTAATGTAATAGTTTATAAGACCAACTATTACACTCTGTCTATACTGATTTATCTTGTTTGTATAGCCGTTCAAAACTAGCTTATCTATAATCCCTCTAGGCAATATTCATTCCCTATTCGTTAAACGTTGCGAATGGTGTGAATAATCGTTTATAGTTCCTGATATTATAGGAAAGAAGATCAGAACAAAGAGAGAAAGAGTAATTCTAGATAAGAAGAAGATCTCTAGATAGATCTGAGACGATATAATAATCTCATGCTTCATGATCGAAGCAAGAAAGAATAGTATACTCAAAGCTCGAGTAATGCTGTAATGGTGTTTCATAATGTTCACATAAGTTTTTAGTAAGACAGAATCTTAGAAGACTTATCTACTAGGGAGTAAGATGATGGATAGAGTCAGAGAGTCACATGAAAGAAAGTAGAGCTATGGATTACTACGAAGCTTTAATGCACCAAGAAGCTGTGTCATATCAGATCATAGGCAGTCGGGAGTATAAGACTCTAACTTCAGAATGAACACGAATATAGAACAGATTATGAAGCCAAGAAGATATAGCACAAAAAGATATGATGTGAAAATGCAGAACGGTAATGAGAGCGAAGAAGTGTTCTTAGAGAGAGAGACATTCGCTAATGAGATATAAGAAAAGAGATTATATATCGCACAGCAAAAGTTCGAAATCTTCAACACATACAGGACAGAAAGGAGAGTAATAATAGCAACCGTAAACATTGAAGCAAAAGAGAAGAAGAAAGAATGAACAACTAGCAAGAACGAGAAAGTAAATATTTTCTATAGAAGAAAAAGAAGAAGAACCTATAAGAAATAATAGACAGACATAATAATGGCCTGCCTTCACAGCAAACACAGCTATGTGAGTGATAAGACATGCGGAGAGAATCGTATGCAAGGTCACGTAGTAAGGAAGATTTTTCCTATTCTTGGCATGAAGCTCACAAACGCAACAACTCTGTAGGAGTCTGAGCATAGCTTGAGAGAAAGGTTGCAGGTACTGAAAGTGCTTGTCACTAAGAAGTAACAAAGATATTTATAGTAAAGATATTAAGAACTAATAAGATGAATAGTAAGATAAGATAGATATCAGAAGAGTAGATGGTAAGAGTTTAAGACGTTAGATGTAAGAGTAAAAGGAGTTAATGGAGTATAGATGTAATTAAATGTATTAAGGATTGAAAGAGTAAGATGAAAGTAGGTAGTTCTATGAATATGATTATGAAACGTTGATACATAGAAGATGAAGAGTGAAGAGTATGATGATAGTAAGTAAAGAGTTATAAGAGTAGATAAGAGAGTAAGAAGAGTAAGAGTAAGAGTATAAGTCATGTATAGATAATGTAAGAAGTAAGAGTAAGTCGTAAGTAAGTAAGAGTAAGTCTAAGTAAGTGTAAGTAAGAGTAAGAAGTTAATGATGAAGATTGAAGAATGAAAGATGAAGTATTTAATGTTCTCGAAGATTGAAGAACTAGATTGACCTTGAAGCGATCGAGGATTGAAAGATATTGTATGAGTTAAGTTTAGTAAAGCAGTAAGAGTAGGATGTAAGTCGTAGTAAGAGTATAAGTAGTAGTATTAGTAAAAATATGCTAATATAGATAGCAGAAATTTAATTATGAATGAGAAACCATGCGTCAGCACATAAAACGATTGTTACTACCTGTTAAGATGCACATTGAATTATGAATTTGGGTAGAAGAGTAATGAAGCTATAGATGTAGAGCATAGTAAGTTAAATTGTAAGAGTAAGAGTAATCGTAAGAAGTTTTCCAGAGAGAAGATGTAAAGTTACAGAGTAAGAGTAAGAGTCAAGATGTAAGAGTAAGGAGTAATGAGTAGTGTAGATAATGCCGGTTAAAGATTTCAAAGATATGTAACAGTAGTAAGAGCAGGTATTAGGAGTATGTCTAGTAATGTAATGAAATGATGTAAGCATGAATAGTATGTTACGACAGATGAAGAGTTATGAAAAGAATATGAACGAACAATATAGTAGATTCAAGTATAGAATAAAAAGGGAATGTAGGACCGATGTAGAATATGCCCATGACACGAAAGTAACGGAAACTGGAAGTAGTACAAGAATTTGAAAGAATACATGATGACGAGGTAAGTATGAAGACTAAGCTGGAAGAGGAGAATTAGAAGTTAGTGGGAGAGGATGCAACTATGACAGGAATGTTTGACATGCATGAACGGATGATAGAATATCGACACCGAGAGGAGCTTCTTCTATAAACGACACTCATAACATTAAATATATATTATATAGATATAAATATTTATTAAAATATAACTTCATATTATATTATTAAATATAAATATATAAATAATAATAAATTATCATCCTATAATATATAAATATTTGACAATACATAAAATAAAAAAAAACAAAATAATTTTGAGATATAGATTTTAGTTAATATTTGAGTACAATAATTATAGCGACTGAACGTGATAAATATAATATAATTATATTAATTAAGCTAAAATATATTAATTTAATTAATAATAACGAATATATTTCAAGTGTATACTATTTAACATTAATCATTTCGTCCAAAAAAGTTCTTTTACAAAACTAAAACTAAAAATCGAGTAAATACCTTCATCATTCATTAGTAATCAACTTTTGCCAGATGAATAATAATTAATTCACTCTCAGAGGTTGTCCCTTAAGTCCGAACAATTCTAAAGAAAGAGGCTTACAAATTGCTGGATGTTAAAAGGTAATAGTTTGGGCTCTCTCTCTAGCGATTGCTTCTTCGATCTCATCTCTTTCCAAATACAAAGAAAGCAATTCTCTCATCAATGAAGTTTCATTCAGATATTTAAACCATTGTTAAATTGACATTTGTTATCGTTTCATTATTCCTCCGAAATGACTATAGTAATTAGGCCTAAGCATGAGAGAATCTAGTTTGAAAGCTATTTATTAAAGTTTATGACCTAAATAATTAGCATTATATCATACTATTAAGTAGATATTATGTTATATACGAACATAATTCTGAATATTTAAATTTTATAGTATCACAATGTATTGGTAACAAATGGATCCTATATATAGTCACAATAATCAGGAGGATATTCCTCATCAAACTTGCCAAAATTATTATCATTATCTGCCATTCTCAGAGAGGTGTCATGAGTTCTGGTCATTCATCTTAATGAATGGAGTATTATATGCATTTTCCTGGAAGTTAAAGGTAAGATTTTGTGAACTTGTATATTGATTATGGTGCGTAAATAACTAACAATTTGGAATAAGAAAGAATTTCATTTTCTTCATTATGCATATAAAATAGATAAAGAGTATTGAGACGTCTGTACCATTCACTGGCTGATAAAGAAGGTAATCGAGATAATGAAGTATGAATGGTGTAAATTTTTAGGTTAATCTAATCAAGAGAAATATTACAAATTACTATTATATTAATATTTTAGCTTTTACAAAAGTCTTATCGTTTGATTTTAGGATTGGTTACAGAGCTATATTAAACTGAAATCATCTTAGATCTAAGGTTGTGTTTGTCAGTTTTTTAATTTTTTGAATGATAAATTAATATTATTATATTATTTTTCAATATTATATTTTTTTTATATTTTATTTATTATTTTTATTCTATTTATTTCTTTATTTTATTAATATCTTTTATTTTTATCAATATTTTTTTATGATATCTAATTTAATTTATATTTCACTCCCACATATCTTTTCTCTCTTCATTTTCTTTTTTTCTTATATTTTTACGTTGCTATATTTTTGTTATATTATATTGTAATATATTATTATATTTTATTTATAATTCTATAGTATTCTTATTTATTCTATATTTTCTTATATTTATATTTTATCTTTATTTTGTTTTATGTTATTTTATATAGATTGTACCTTATACTCTGATCTTATTGGTCTGTATTGAGAGATATATTTATTATTATTATTATATTTTCTTCTTTTTGATTTTTATGTTTAGATTATTTTTTATTATTTACTTTTTTTTGGTATTATCAAGATTTATATAGGTTCTTAGTGATATATATTGGATGTTATTTACTAGTTTTATTTTTTTATTTATATATTGTATATATTATTAGTATATATATTATTTTTATATTTTACTAATATATTATATATATTATATTTATTATTATTATCTTTTAATATTATTTTATTATCAATATTATTCTTGATAATATTATTATATATATATATATTTATTTTTTATATTTTATATTATATATATTATATATATTTATTATTATATGTATTTTATATAATTATATATATTATTTACGTATATATTTATGGTATAGTGTTTCTGAGTATTTACAATGTCTATAATGAATATGACTGTAACAATTCTACTGTTAATTAAAAACCATTTGTGCCTAACTAGATGGTTAAAATGATTCTTTCAACATTAAATTACATATAATCATCAATGACATTTAAAATAATATGGCGCTTAGTGGCAGTTATTTTATTATTTTCAATATATAAAGTATTGATTCAAGCGAAAGCGTTTGTGTCATTCATTTCATTTTTCTATTATTGTTTCGTCGGCGATTATTGGTATTGAAGACGGCAATTTTATCTTTACAGGATAACTTTTCTCTTTATTATATAGAGCGATAAATACAGCGATTCAATTTGAGGGATCTAGATGCTTTCCATTCAACGCAATCGACGAAGAAAGGATTTGTTTAGCTGGCTGTTTAAGGATCTTCTATCTGAATGTTTATTCAAATTTTTTTCATTTAGTTTTTTTCAGAAGATTTGGCATCTCTTCTGGACACGAAGATTTTCAACATTATTGCCAATATATTTTTATATCTAACAATATATTATATTAATACTATATATATTAATATACCTATGTATATATACTATGTATAGTATTTTTTATTATGTTTTGTATATTTTATATTTGTTTATAATATATTATTATATATATATATATAATTAATAATATACTTTTTTATAATTATATTATATGATTTATATATATATATAATTATATATTATCTATATAGTCAAATAAATATATATATCATCATAAATATTATTAAATAATATATATCTATATATATAATTATATATATATATAGTATATATACTAATTATATATATACTATGATAATTCCTATACTTTAGCTTTATATTACACGATAAAGGTTACATAAAAAGCAAATTTTAAATTAAAGTTTAGGAAACCATATATATTAGCAGATGGAGTATTAATGAATGAAGAAATGAATCATTGTAATTTGTTCATTTCATTTCTTTTTCATTTATCATGTAATTGAGTTTTTTATATTAATTAAATACTTAAATAATATATTTAGTGTAGATTGTGGTTGATGTCGAGTTACTTGAAAAGATTGAAGCGCAGCAAAAGTTTTCCAGGTAGGTTCCAGTGGGTTGGATTTTTTGCTGGTATTTATTTTAATATTATTGTCTTATTTGATGATTATTTATTTTTAGTATTAATTATATTATTATTATTATTGATAATTATTATTATTATTATGGCATTATTATTAATTATATGTATTATTTTATTTATTATTTATTATTATTATTTATTGATTTATCATTATTAATTATTTATTATGTTATTTATATTTATTAATTATTATTTATATTTATGTATTATTAATTTATTATTATTATTATGTATTATTTATTATTATTATTATTTTATTTTATAATTATTATTATTATTATTATGATTATTATTATTTATATTATATTATTTATGATAATTTATTATTATTATTATTATTATTATTGATTCTTGTTTATTATATTTTATTATTATTATATTATTATTATTATTTATTATTGTTATGATATTATTATGTATTAATTATTTATTATACTAATATGTATTATTGGTATTATTATTGTTATTACTCATTATTATTATTATGTATTTTATTATTTTATATTAATTATTCACTTATTATTTTATTAATTAGTTTATTATTATTATTATTATTATTATTTTTGTGGGATTATTATTATTATTATTATTATTTATTATTATTATATATTATTTATTATTATTGATTATTATTATTATATTTAGTGATTATTATTATTAATTGGAGGATATTATTTTATTCCTTATTATTTTGGGATTATTTATTATATATTATTTATTATTATTGTTATTGACATTATTAGATATTTTCTATTATAGTTATTATTATTATTCATTTTATTATTATTATTGGTATTTTGTTAGTTTATTTAATTATTTAGGTATTATTATTATTCTTATTACGTGATATTCTTATTTATTATTTGGAGAGATTAAATTATTATTATTATTATTATTATTAGTGGATGTGATTTGATTTTATTATGATTATTATTATTATATTAAATTATATATATATATTATTTTTATAGTATATATATAGATTATATGGTATATATATGGTCATGCTGGTAGTTATATATATCTATGTATATATATATAGGTAATATTTGATATTGTATATATATATATATTATATAAGCTAGTTTATATTTTTGTATATTGAGTGGTTGGTATGTTTAGTGTATACTTGGTAATATATTATTTAGGCGTATTTAAAATATATATATTACTTAGTGGACTGTTGCGGACGTATGGACTAGTATACTGACGTTATATATTATATTTTTATTAGGTGTTTGGTCTCTGAGTCATAGGTTTATATATTATTCTATTTTATAATTATATAATTTATATTTATTTTTATAGTAATGTAAAGATATATATTTATACCATATATATATAGTATATTTATATATATATGTATCTATATTACATATAATATAATATAATATAATATATACTATAACTATAGTATATATATACTATATATTTAAGTAATAGATATATATATATATATGATATTTATATATATATTATATTCTATATCATATAATATATTAATATTTTAGTGAGTATATATGATATGTATATATATATTAACTATATATTTTATTATTATAGTTAGTATTATATTTTTGGGGTCGTGAGTAAATATTACGAGAGTAGTATGTGTTGGGTATATAATTCTAGGTATATCGTTATATATATGGTTATGTTTATATATGAGTTTGAGTAGATCTGTATAGTATAGGTACTGTTTTAGTTGTAGTATACTATGCTACTTTATATAGGTATAGCGTGAATATAGTATATATTGACTATAGTATAGTGTATAGTATAGGATTATATATATATGAATAGGGGTATGATGGTGATTATATATGGCGCGGTTAGGTTAGAGAGTATAATATTGATTATTGAGTCTAGTAGTATAGGGGTGTATATTTGATAGTTATAGAGTATAGGTTAGTAGGGTATGTGTTAGGGCGTTATATTTTGTTATGTAAGTACTATAAATATATATAAGTATACTCTATAGTTAGGTATCGGTTAATATGTATATATGTATTATACTATATATATATAAATATATATAATATAATGAGTAAGGAGGGGATAAAAGAAAAATCCATATTAGTTAATATAGTAGTATATACTGATATAGGTAGTATATTAGTAATATGGAGTTAATATTTATTTTATGTAGTATATATTCTATATTGATTATATGAGTGGTGGGTAGTATATATGTAGGGACGTGGGCTAGTAGTATTCTATATATTTGGGTTGTTTATAAGGTAATACATATGTATAGGTTGTTAATATAACCGGAAGTGAGTAATAGCATTAGTATAGAATTTTAATTGTGTATGTAATTTTTTAAGCTGCTTGGTCTTGCATATTAGTTTACTGCAAGTGAAGCGAGCGTATTATACTATTATAATATAGGGTAGGATTGTTATAGTCTGTGGTATTGTATTTTGAATCAAAATAGTTTTCATAAAATCTCTAATAGGAGTTATATATAATATATTTATTAGTAGTATTACGGTGTCACTTGTGAGTATTTTTTGTGCGTATTGGGAGTACCTGATGATATGATGAAATCCAACTGATATTTGTGTTGCTAATAATTATGTTGTTGTGTGAAGTACATGTGGATGTATCTCAAGTATGTTAAGATTCTTCTTTGAAACTAATAAAAATCTAAAATTAAGAAATGGATGAATTTCACAATTCCCTGAAATATCATTGCACCATGACTTTTTTTAGTGGGAGTTATGGATTAGGGTCTCGATCGATCGTCTATAGTAGTATATTGAGGTTATGGTATATAGCTAATAGTTATCGTAGACATTATAGGTATATTACTTGTATATATATATACTATATATAGGTATTATATGTTAGCTGGGGGTTAGTTAGTAGTAACTATACTAATGTTTATAATTATAGCAGTATAATACGTGTATATGGTAGTAGAATATATGAATATATTTATTTATTAGTTTGAAGAGATTATAGGAAATATTTCTTGTATACAAATATATATCTTTTAACAAATGTATACATTTTCTACGTATATCTTTAAATATATCGAAATATATGGTGTATCGTGTGGTGGAATATATAGGTAGGATACTATATTAATTAATTTATAGGCGAGTAGTTTAGATGTACTTTCAGGTATATATATAATTATATAGTATATTGGTATGTATTGTATATATATATATATTACTATCTTATATATATATACTGTATATAGTATACTATAGGTAGAATATTAGTATTATTTACTATATCCCTTCCTTGTCAAGAACTTCACGTTTTATGTATGATGATATATTCGTTAGTATAGTTTATTATATATTATATATCTATATATTTATATATATATCATATATATATATATATATATAGATATATATATATACTTATGTATATAGTATATTAGGAAAACGGCTATTACTATTTTATTTAGATTTACCAATATGAATATTATCCTTGCTAATTATTATTACTCTCCTTTTTATTTCTATTTAAAATGAGACATTAGAGAATATCAAATAGCATGTGGAACGATTCTTTTATCTTTCAAGCACATGTCCAACAAACGTCATTTAATCGACTCTTATTAAAATATTTATATTAGTAATTATAAAAATATTCTAAATATTATTACATACTCCTTAACTGTTGTGAGGGGCCTAATTCCCCGTATTGGTTTATAATCACTCGAATAATGGAACCAATGTTATGATGAATAAAGGAGATGAAGGAATATGATAATGTCTTCAGTGCTCTTCGAGAGTAAACAGAAAACAAATAAACAAAGGAGAGATGGAGAGAGCGAGAGGAGAGAAGAGAGAGAGAGAGAGAGAGAAGAGAGAGAGAGAGGGAGGAGAGAGAGGAGAAGAGAGGCCTTATGCTCCTTCGATCAGTAAACAAAAACTCAAATAACTATTCTAAACTGCTTTAATTATATACTTTCCCTGCAGCATTTCGACGGAGTCAGAGAATTGATCTGCAATATTCTCAGGCATTTTGGGTGTATTTTACAAGAACTACAGAGATAGGATATTTAAGTATAGCAAGATTAAGGTTGACATAGTACCTTAATTTTCAATTAATAACAAGGATACATCAAATTTTAATTTCTTCTCTAGTACCAGACTAACAATGTAATCAATCACGTTTACATTAGAAAAGCTTTCTCACGATACTAATTTATACTTCGCAGTAAATCTCAATCAGATTTGTTAGTTTCGTGGAAAATTCTGTTAAAAAAAGGAAAATGTCCTTTCATCATTGAAACTCTTCTTCACAGAGAATTAAAGTCATTTGTGTTATATATAGTAATAAAAGACCAAAATAATCCCTGAAACACTTGATCTTGATGCGTTTAAATTCGACATTTATTTACATCTCTATAAATTAACTGCTGTGAACATGACCTTATTAAGAACAGTATATATATATATAATTTATATATATATATATATATATATATTATATTAGTATATTTTTATAAATATTATATATATATTATCATAATCGATATATTATATATTATTATATATATATTATATATAATATACATACTTATATATTATTTATATTATATAAGCTCTATATACTTATATATATATTATTATATTTTTATTATATATATATTTGATTATATGTATAGTATATATATTTATATATAAGTTATCTATATAGTAATAAGACTATATATACTATTTTTTATATTTATACTATATTAGATATGTATTATATATTTTTATATGAATATAATATAGATATATATTTATATAGTGATAACTATATAATTATTTAATATATATTTATTAAATATATATATATAAGTATATATATATATATATGATCTATATATATATAATATATATATATATATATATATATATATATGATATATATATATATATATATATATTTCTATAATATAATTATATATATTATTTATAAAATATCAAATTTAATTAAAAAAATTATATAGATATTATATCTATAGTCATTTCAGAAAATTTAATGGTCGTGAATAACTTCAATGTTCATTATTTGCCTTGCGATCTTTTGAATTAGCAAACTTCAGGTGAGATTTAATATTTATATTTTCTATAGGTGATATATCATATTATATATATATATATATATATATATATGTTTATATTATAGTATATATATATTATATATATATATAATAGGATACTATATATTATATATATATACCATTATATATAATATTATATCTACATACATACTAGTATATACTATATTATTTTATATTATGTTATTATATATAATATTATATATTATATATATTATATATATATATAAGCTATATATATATATAAATTTTGGGAAACTTTTTCTATCAAGGAGATACAATGTGCTGTAATGATATTTCACCAATTATGGACATCTAGAACGTGCTCATATTGCTTATTGATTCGTTACAGGTTAGCTTAAAAGCTACCCTTTTGCACAATAGAAAAACTCCCATCAGTTAAATTAGCACGTGTAGTTAATATGAAAATTATTCTAGACACGATACAGCATGGAAAACTCATGTGGTACATATGTTAAGACCTTGAGGTGATCGCTATGCTACTCATTCTTACAGTCTGGATACGCAAAATTTTGTTGTTATTTTTGCTTAATTGTGGCTTTATATTATTCAGTATTTGTAATAAATCCATTTTAAACGAAGATGTCCTCAGGTATATCTCTTACAACCTGTGAATAAAATGTTATGAATGCTCCTTTTTTTTGTACAATTTCAGAATGGTTTAAGTAATATAAATTCTTTGCAGATTGAGATTTTTAATTGAAATAACCGTTTAATTTCTATAACTAATTTTATTAAAATATTTTGGAAAAAGATAAAGTTGAAATAAATCTCAGTATAAGTTTGAGAGTTAAACAGGAAGAGAGAGAGAGAGAGAGAGAGAGGAGAAGAGAGAGAGAGAGAAGAGAGAGAGATGAGAGAGACGAGAGAGAGAGAGAGAGGAGTGAGAGAGAGAGTGAGAGAGAGAGAGAGGAGAAGCAAAAATTGGAATAAAATATGAAGAATTAATTATGATAAAAATTTTTTGGAATTTTCTTCGCTATACATTTTTTTTCTTTTAATGATTAAAAAAACAAAAATTTTATAAAATTTAAATTTTAATTTCCTTTTTTATTTTATAAATTTGTTCATTTGAAAAATATTATATTTTCTGCTGGTAAAAAAACAAAAATAAATGAACTATTTTTAATATGTCAATTTGATATAAAAATATTGTAAAACGGAGTTTAATTGGCAGCGTAAGTGAGATAATACTAAGAAAGTTTAAAATATATTTGTCTAAGTTTTAAAAGCTGGTCTTTGAAAATGAGTATGAAATTAATAGCGCAATGCCCTTAAGGTGCGCCATAAAAGCGAGAAATTGGGCAATGCTCTTAAAGTACGTCAAAAAACGAGAAACAGAAATGCCTGTAAGGTGTGCCGAAAAACAACTGATCAATATTTGAAGATTATAGATTGAGAAACATTATTAGAGTTTAACAAATACAACTTCAGAGCTTGAGGAAAAATATATGCAGTGTAAACAATGAAATATCCAAGGAATGATGAACTTCTAAGGCAGAGGATCTTAACTCTTTTTTTTTAATCACGTACCTAAATTTAACAAGACTATTATCTTCGCTCCCGTGGGTCTTTATTGTTCACTTAAATTATAATAAAACGAGATTATTACTCGTACCCATACCCCTACTCTTCAGTCTACACATATTTGTGTGCATTACAATGTTAATGCGAATCTGTTTCAAAATTTGAAATAATAAAAAAAAAATAATAAACTAATTTTTTTCTGTTCTGAGAAGCTACGGCCACCCATTCTAAACCCCGGACCACTCACCCTTGGGACTACACCCATAGGTTAAGAAACCCCTCTTCTAAGCGAAAGAGTAAGAGATCAGAATATTGGCATTTAAATAGTCGAACAAATTACATAAGCGAGTAATTTTATATAAATATATTATATATTATATTTACTATAACTATAAATATTTGTGTGTGTGTAGGTGTAGTATATATACTATATTCATATAATATATATTATAATATATATTATATTATGTATTGTATATAGTATATTATATATATTATATAAATATATATATATACAATATATTATAATATATACTATAACTATATATATAGTACTATATATTAGTTATTATTAATATATATATACTATATATGTTATATATATATTTAATATACTTATCATATCAATATATATATACGTATACTATTTTTATTTTATATATATTTATATCTATTATATTATATAGTACTATAATATTATCATATATAGTTTTTAATATATTAATAGTTTAATAAATATATAATTTATGCATACTATTATATATACTATATGATATAATATATACTGTTTGTGTGTGTTTGTAAGGTGGTCTATGTTTAAGGTTTAAGCTTATATGCTTATAATTTATACTGTTTTGTATTGACGGCGGTGATCTTTTATATTAAATCATATCAAACTGGTTTTACCTTTCAAAATGACTGGATATCTAATATTAATAATATATATATATTCTATTTATAATATATTATACTACTTTATATTATTTTTATATATATTATTTTATATTATTAATATATATAAATTATATTATAGTATTATTATATTATTATCTTATATTTACTATATATTATTATATTATCTTTATATTATTTTTTTTATTAATATAATTATATCTATCTATAATATGTTTTGTTTTTATATTATTTATGTATATCTAGTTCGATTATTAGTTCTTTGTTTTTTGTGTTGATATGGTGTGTGTGTGTGTTACGGACCTTCCTTCTCATTTTTGTTCATTAAAAAGAGGATAAAGGGATGGGGATAGTGAAACTTATTAAAACTATCTATCATGCAACTGAACTTCATCTCTCAATTTACTAAACTGTTATCATTCTTTTATTTATTTTATTTTTTTTTTAATTTCAGGGTTATGGAGATTCAAGTTAATGAATTGTGATGTCTTGATGACAAAAAATAAATGTTATATAAAAGGTTTAAGTGCTCGAAATTTATAATTTTAATTGTCTTGAGCAATTAAATAAGTTAGAGACCTTCATCTAAAAGAGTCATATTAGTAGTATTAAATTATAATTCTATATTATTATATTTACTATATTCTGTCTATATTTCTATTATTATATTATCTATATTCTTATTATTAATATACTATATTATATATATATCTATATCTTATATATTTGTATTTATTTTATATATCTTTTATATTATTTTATATTAATATTTCTATTTTTTACTGAATTATTATAATATTATTATTCTTACACTTAGCAATCTATATATATACTTTATATATATATTTCGTAGTATTTGTAGCCCTTAGGAATATCTTATTGGTGATTGTCTGATGACGTATACCGATTACCTATAATATACTTATAGTCTATTACTGTATGATAGTTATTTATTGAGAGGGTCATTTTAGTTTATATTATTTTTTTATTAGTATTAACTACTTTAATTAATAGCTTATTTTTTTTTAGTTTTAGTTTATGTTTTCATAATTTTATCATAATATATCTATCTAATTTTTATTATCTTCTTTTAATCTCTTTTACGTTATATTATTATATTATAGTTTTTATATTACTATTATTACTATATAGTATATAACCTTACAAAAAAAATTAAAAGATTCTCTATATACTTTATTATCTATTATAATATATATATTAGTATATATCTTTTTTAATTATGTAAATACTATTGTGGAAAGCATAACTTTAATAAGGGCATTGATATAATGGCTCTGCTGCTACTTCAGTCAAAAGCAGCCAAAATCCAACCCAAAAGTATATAAGTAGTTCTAACATGGATTAATTGTTATTCTTCATTTCTTTCGAGGCATTTTCACCTAATGACCTCATTCACACGAGTGGGGTAAATAATTTACCAATTTACTATGTCCTGTTTCTTATACTGTGTATAATACAAGATTATTATTTACTATTTAGTAAACTTAAACTATGACTTCAATCTATGTGCAGTTCTTCAAAATTATATCTAACTCACTTCAGTCTGAAGTTATAAGAGTGACTGTAAGTAATTTATCTTATTTTAGATGATTATATTATTAATTAGTATTAGTTATATAATTAATAATTTAGCATTATTAGTATAATTAATTATAGTGTAGTATTTATAATTCGCATAGTCTACTGACTTGGAATATATGTAATGCTTTAATGCCAGTTGCCAACAGGTGCCTATATAATATTTGAGATCTATGCTGGAGTTCGACAGTATATACTTGAATTGTGCTCTATTTTCAGTAAGTGCATATTTTTTATTTTAAATTATTTTATCTTTTAAAATATTAACTAAACTCTAAGACGCGGATTCGAGGTTTTTTTATTGTACACCTATGAATACGTATAATTATCTCGCTTTTCATTATTTACTATATTCTAACGATACTTAATCTTTCGCTCAGGCCTCTGATTGGCCTAATTTCGGATACTGCGCTCGTTTATATAAAAGTTAGATTCTATGATTATACTAAATTTATTTTCTCATGGACTAATTAAGTATCTTAATCCACGGCGCTGATCTACTGTGTAGATGTAACTCATCCAGTATCAGGTTATTTCCCGTATATTTAGCGAAGGATGAGTTGGGTAAACGCTACGTACTAGGAGCCACACGAGGGCGGAGATAATCTACGCTGTCCAAGATGAGTATATTGTGAAAAATGCTATAGCCACATTCAGTGGAGACTTTTGACTCTCTATTGGAATCTACGTGATGTTGAGCTGAAAAAATTGATATGCACTGGATTCTGTGGAAGGGAATTCGTGTCTTTTGAGAATATAATTCGAAATAGTATGATTAGTATTAATATAGGATATGTATAGAGGTAGTAGTAATATGGTTGGTTTCTTTGTTATGTTCTATACTGTATTTACTCTAAGGATTTTGCAAGTTTCTGTAGCAAGGGATCTAATCTCTGCGTAACATATTTCGATCTTCACATAGTAGAATCGTATCAATTAACCTATACTACACACACCTATACTAGTTCCTTTGTATTTCAATATTATTACTTCTTACTTTGCGTTTATACCTTATATAACATATTGTTATGAATATCCTTGTGTCAGTGGTCTGTCTTCGAAGTATTCCGTGTCTTTTATGTACGACTAGTTTGTAGAGTGTCTATAGAGGACATGTACCGAGAAGCTGATAAGTACATAGGATGGAGTATGAAATTGGAGTGAGGCTGTATTGGAATAAGATGGATGGAGCAGATGAGGTGGTGGGGACATCTGGCGAGATGCATTATGAGCGGTATGGTGGCAGATAGAGAGTAGTGAGTGACCTGCGGGATGGTAGATTGATGACCAAAAGAGGAGAGAATTATCGACAGAGATGTAGGAGAGTTCGACTGGAGATATGGGAATCGCATTGAGAAATTCGTGGAAGGTGCGGTTGTCGCATGAGCTGACTTGGTACAGAGGGAGGTTTGTGGAGGATAGATGAAGGAATAGAGAATGATTGCTTTTTTACTATGCCGCTGTTTGAGAGGTAATCTGAACGCTTGGATACTCTTGTGACATAGTATATTATATACTATTATAGGAGTAAGTTATAACAGCCTTATATGGCGAATACCCTATGTTATTAGTTATATTATTTATATATATTTTTTTCTACTTACCATCCTTACTACTAACAAGCACACACATTTCATCTATCATTTGGGGGTTTTGATAATGTTAGGATGATGGTCATTTTCTCTAAATATTTATATATACTAATTTTTATATATATATATTATATTATATATATTATCAGAGGCGACTCCTATAACGGCTTACTCGTGAAGTAGCACGGGTTTAGTACATTACACGATGCAACCTGAACGTCCTTTCTGTCGTTGTAATTCCAGAAATTAAATATCTTCTATTTTTTGAAGAAAACTGTCAACTCTTGAATAAAAATTTACATCACATTTCAAATCTCTCTTTATTATGAACGTCTCGTAGCAAACATAAAGAAAGAGTCATTATGCGATTAGATGATAAAATACAGTCGATTTATCTAATCGCAATGACTCTCTTTTTTTTGTTCTACTTTATTTACATAATTGTTTTATATTTTTTAGGGGGCGTATGTAATATTTTTGGGTTAATCATTGATCAGTTTCTTTTTTTGATTGTTCTGTTCGTTTGTTTTGGCGGTTTTGGTTAAGGTTGGTTCTTTTGGTATTGTCTCTTGGTTGTTTTTTTTTTTTTTTTTTTTTCTTGTTTTATTTTTTTTTTTTTGTTGTTTTCTTTTTTCTGTTTTTTTTTTCTTTGGGGGTGTGCGTTGGTGCGTCGTGGTTGGGTGTGGTGTATGATAGTGTTGTTCTTTGTTTTTTTTTTTCTGTGTTCGTTTGCTTGGTTGTTTTTTTTTTTTTTTTTTTCAGTCTTGGTAGTGGGGGGGGGGGCTTGTTTTTATGCCCGTCTTCTTGCAGGGTGTGTTGCGGTTTTGGTGGGAGGCATTGTGGTGTGGCAAAAAATAAGAGAATTTATCGTAACATGTAATTTGTAAAAGGTCGATCGTTTCTATAATGTTTACCCGTGCTAAGCACGAGTAAGCACATTATGAGGAGTCGCCTCTGATATATATATATATACGTGAGCGCGTATATTCTTTCTATATTATATATTATTTTATATTATATATATAGTAATATATATATATATATATATATAATATATAATATATATATAATATATATTATATATTATATGATTATATATATATATAGTTTTAAATTTTTTCCCCACAAAGGTTTTTTCTTTTTTTTCCCCCAAACAAGGAAAACGGGTTCCCCAAAAACGACGACCTGCAATGGTTCCATGCCAGCCCCCCCCAAAAAAATTTGTTTCTTCTTTCCCCCCTCCCTCTTAGATCTCTTTCCTCTAATCCTGCGCAAGCTCTCTTGCTGTCCATAGGTCCCTGCTACCAACGATCATTTCAACGATTTCTCAATGAGTCTTCATCGAACTATTTCCAGCTCTCGTATTGTCTTCCTTCTTGGTCTCATTCCCTCGCGGTCTCTCACTTATCTACTCTTCTTGGCCTCTGCCCTCTTTGCATCTCTCTCTAGTGTCCACACATCAATGCTGTTGCTCCACCATATGTCCAATACAGCCTTCACTCCAATCTCATCCCTTGGGGCTTCTCGCTTCTCTGTCTTCTCTTCTAGTCCCTTCTCACTTTTTGTCCTAAACAACGGAGACATTCTCGCCCTGTATTTCTAGATGATATTTATTCATTATATGTTTTGATTTTTGCATAGATATTCGTGCTGAAACCTATAAGAGTATTTTAGTCCTTTATATTTTATATATATTATAGTATATAGGTAATGGTCGTCCGTATAATTTAATAGTCCGTTATTGGGAGGTATTTAGGTTGTATGTTAAGGTTGATATAGTACCTATACTTGTAGTTGATTTGTTGCGATTACATCGACAGGTATCATGTTATTTTTTTCTATATTGATGCTCAATTTCCATCAAGTTTGAGAATCATCCGCGTTAGTCAAGCACACCGTGCCCCATGGGAGTTCAAACGTGCTCATGAGTGGCTAATAACTTTTTCAAGTATTATCCTTGCGCCAATTATGTTATGCTGCCAAAGTGGGGTTAGTACGTGCGTTTATATCTTGGTTATACGTAATTGTCTGCTGTATGAAGTTCATACTACACATGTGATCAGGAGTGTATTAAGATACTTAATTGTATGAGAAAAATAAATTTTATAATTAGAATTCATTCTTACTTTTATATAAACGAGAGCGTTTTGAAATTCAAAACGAAGTTTTGATTTGATTAATCGATTTATCGCTTACGTTACGGAAATAATATATGAAAATCGATATTTGACGATTTTTGGGGTACAATAAAAAACCCCATGAACCCGCTCTAGAGTTTAATTAAATAATTTTACAAGATAAAATAAATTAAAATAAAAAAATCACTTGACTTGAAAATGAGCACAATTCAAGTTATAACTGTCGAGATCCAGCATGATTATTTATAGTAGGCTGTGGTATCTGGCATTAAAGCAATTACATATATTTTTGGAGAATGCCCCGCAGATACACATAACTAATAATTAAATATCTAATAATTGCTTAATTTATTTAATTATTTTAATTAATATAAATTAATAATTAAAAATTAAATAATACTTAAAATTTATTATTCAGACTGAAGTGGGTTAGATATAATTTTAGAACTGCCTGATTGAAGCCATAGTTTAAGTTTACTAAATGGTAAATAATAATCTTGTATTATACACAGTATAAGAAACAGTACATAGCAAATCTGGTAATTATTTACAGGTGTATGTTGAATATGTCATTAGGTGAATATGCCTGAAAAGAAATGAAGATACAATTCATTCCTTGTTTAGCCTTATATTCTTTTGGTTGGATTTTGGCTGGCTTTTGACTGAATGACAGGTGAGCCGTTGATATCAAGGCCCTTTTAAGGTTATGCTTCCAAAGTATGTTGCATATCTACTTATTATATAATCTAATATATACTTATATATTATATATAATTTTATACTATTATATATTAATTATCTTTATTATTATCATTATATAGTATATATATATATATATATATATTCATGTATATACATATATATATGGAAATAAGTTACATATTTATATAATTATATATATTATATTATTATAATATCTATATTTATTATCTATTATATATGATTATTATATATATATATATAGTATATTATATGATATACCCTTTCTTCTTTCTCAGCACTCTACCTCCTACACTTCTTCTTTACATACCATCATTTTTAACAACATCATCATAATCATACTATATTTTTTATATTTAAATAATATTATTCTATTTTATTATATCTTATTATTATTTTTTAAAATGTTATAATAATATATATTTAATATAGATATATATACACTATATATATATATATAATATATATATATATATATATAAAGTATAATATATACTATATAATAAATATCTTATATTATATAGATATACTATAAAAATTATTATGATTATTTTTATATATTTTCTCATCTTTTTTTATTTCTAAGAAATTAAATTATTAATTATTTCAAGGCTACTTTTAAACCTTTATTTATTTTTTATTTGAATAATTTTCATTATTTTCATCCTTGTGCATCTGATATAAAAAATATAAATATAAATTATAAATGATAATCAATTAAAGAAAAATGACTTTAATTCTAGTGCCGATGAGTTTTAATAGTTCCCCTCCTCCCTTTTCCCTTTTTAAATGAGACATTTAAAGGTGAAGAGGGTCGTACTACACACACACACTACCAACACCAACACCGATATCATTTTATATCTTACTATATATATTTTATAATAATTTTATATTATATATTTATATTATTTATACATCTATTTAATTATTAGTACTATTTTATTTTATCTATATTATCTTATATATTATTTTTTTTTTTATTCTTATCTTTTTATATATTTATTTTATATATCTATCTATATTATATTATATATATATAATTATTATACTATATTATATATTTTCTTTATATTAATCTTTCTATTTTATATTCTCTATTACTTATACTCCCTTTCTTTCTCCTTCTCTCATACTCTCTATATTCTACTAAATAGTAGGCACTCCGTTATTCATACTCACTCTCACACATCAACAGCAAACAATATATATATATATTATATATCTTATATAGTATATACTCTATATTATATATATATATACTATTCTATAATATTAATTATACTACTATATATATTATATCTCTTTATATAGATCTTCATACTATATCTTAGTATTATATATATATCTTCTCACATCTATACATATATATTAATACTATATATATATATCGTATCTTATATTCACTTTAAGTTCTCATATATTACATCGTATCTCACGTATGATATAATACTAATTAATTATAAGTTTATCTTATTATATATATTTTTATTTTATTAGCTTTATATATATATTACCTGTAGAGTTATATGCATTTCGCCTGCTTGTTTACTTATTATTATATCACTATAGCTAACAACATAACAATAATAATAGTAGCACCGTACACTTTTTACATATATAATATCTGCTAATGCTCATATACTTAGTAGCTTTCTCTGTTTATTATTACTAACTATATTAGTTTATATATATATCTATCTATATTGTATATAATAAGAATTACTTTGCTCCCTATGATTTGTTCGACTATGTAAATGCAACATTCTGTCTGTACTCTTCAGTGAAGAGGGGTTTCTTAACATATGGGTACTACGTGTCCGACAGTGTGTTGACTGGGTTTAGAATGGTGTGGATCTTCAGCAAAGAAAAAAATAGTGTTTATATATTTTTTTAATTTATTTTTAAATTTTAAAGCAGAATTCGCATTAAATTGTCAAATGCACACAAAATATGTGTAGACTGAATAGTAGTGGTATGGGTACGAGTAATCAATCTCGTTTTATAATTTAGGGAACAATAAGAGTACCCACGGGTAGCGAAGATAATCATCTGTTAAATATTAGGTACGATAAAAAAAAAAAAGAGTTAAAATCTTTTGCTTAGAAGTCATCATTCTTGGATATTTCAATTACATTTCAAATATTTCTCCAGAATTTGTAATGTATTTTGTTAAACTCTAATACTGTCTCAATCTATAATCTTCAAATATTGATCAGTTTTTTTCGGCGCACCTTACAGGGCACCGCTCTTTTCTCTTGTTTTGACGTACTCTTAAGGGCATGCAATTTCTCGTTATGGCGCACCTAAGGGCTTGCGCTATTAATTCTACTCTACTGTGATCGCTTAAAACAAGCAATATATTTTAAACTTTTTCTTAGCTTCAACATCTTCGTCTTACGCTGCCAATTAAACTCCGTTTTACAATATTTTTATATCAAATTGACATATTAAAAATAGTTCATTATTTATTGTTTTTTTACCAGAAGATAAATATACTATTTTTCAAATGAACAAATTTATAAAATAAAAAAATGAAAATTAAAATTTAATTTTATAAAATTTTAGTTTTTTTAATCATTAAAAGAAAAAAAATTCATAATTTCTTTATAGTTTTCTAAAAAAATTATTATCATTGAGTTAATTTTTACTTCATATTATTATTAATTTTTGCTCTTCTCTCTCTCTCTCTCGTCACCTCTTGAGGCTCCGTCCGATGTCAGTGGAGATGATTTTCAAACGGAAAGAGTTTTTAAATCTTCTCTCTCCTCTCTCTCGATCTGCTCTCCCCACTCTCTCTCTCTCTTCTCTCTCCTCTCTCTTCCTGTTAACTGTGGTGTTCTTTTACTGAAGGATTTATTCAACTACCTTTTTCTAAAATATTTTAATAAAATTCAGTTATCAGAAATTAAACGGTTATTTCAATTAAAAATCTCACACTCTGAAAGAATTTTATACATTATTAAATCATTCTGAAATTCCGCTACAAAAAAAAGAGCATCATAACATGGTTCTAATCTAGTTATAGACGATAACCGAAGACAGATATCTTGTAGAATAATTTGTTAGAATATGAATATTCCACTCGCAAAAATAACAACAAAATTTTGCGTATCAAGACTGTAAGAATCGTAGCATAGCGATCACTCAAGGTCTTCACTCTGTTTACATGAGTTTTCCCTGCGGTCCCTGTGTCTGAAAATTTTTCATATAACCTACAGTGCTCACTTTTTAACTGATCGGAGTTTTCCATTGTCAAAAGGGTAGCTTTTAAGTAACCTGCAAACGAATCAATAAGCATATAGCATGTCTAGATTGCCCATCAATTGGTGATTTATCATTAACAGCACGCTGTATCGCGGTGAAGACAAGTTTCCAAATTATACAGTAAGTGCTTATTACGTCAATGTAGATTTGTGGAATAAGGAATCTAGATAATATATTTTTATAGTATATTATATGGTTTTTAGGCGGTTATTATATAGTTATACTATAGAGCATGCATCTACCTTTTTTATATTACTATATATACTGTATATATATATCTGAACTTATCCATGATATTCTTGTGACACAGATACTACTATAGTTAGTATTTTATATTTACTAGTTATATATCTTGTATATATATATTACATATATATATATTATTTTTATTATATATATATAGTATGTATTCTCACTCTGAGTTTTGCTATATTCAATAAGATGGTCAAGGCATACATTGAAATGAAGTTTAATTCACTATCCTATACATTTCTGAAATTCGATATATATTATCTTTTTATAGTATATATATAATTTATACTATTTATATATTAATTATTATTACTTAACTTTTATTATATATATATATATCTATAAACTTATGATGTGGCATATCGCTCTTATATAATATACTATAATATACTATATATATTATTATAATATCTTATAATATATTTATATTACTTTCCTTATATTTTACTATATATATCTTACTATCTATATATATATATTATTATAATGATATTATAATATATATATTATCTATTATTAATCACTATTACTTATCGGTATATATATTTTATATACTATTCATTTTATATACTACTAATATATATAATTATTATTTATTACTTATATATATATATATATATTAATATTTTATATATATACATATATATTAGTATCTATCATATATATTATTCATTATATATATCTTATTATATTTATTATATATACTATTACTTTACTATTATATAATTTCAATTATTACCAAGACATTTATCATTATAAAATAAATAAATTTATATATTATGAGTATATATTATCTTATCATAATATATCTTTTGGTTGCTTATTGTATGTTTTTATTTCATTATATTTGGTTTCTTGTGTATATATATATAATTGTATACATATATATGTACTATTATTTTATTCTATTTACATTTGTTTATACTATAAAATTTATGTCACTGATTTGATTATCCGTGTATATATTACCTGTTTTAATAAAGGGTATGTTCACAGAGTTATTTATTAGAGATGTAAATAAAGGTCGTTTTTCATTGAGAGAATTTAAATGCTAAATGGAAGCCTTTCGAGATTATTTTTAGTCTTTTATTATTAATAAACATGACTTAAATTCTCGGTGTAAGAAGACCTTTAATAAGGAAAGACTTTTTTTCCTTTATTTGTTTAGGAAGATGCTGCAAGAATTAAAAATCTGACTTAAGATTTATGCATCATAATTAGTATCTAAGAGAAAGCTTTCAGATAGTGTAACATAGTTGTTGTCATTGCAGACTGTTACTAGAAAAGGGAAACTTAAACTTTGATTGTATCGTTGTTTATTTTAGAGTTGGCAAAATTTTATATAATTACAATTGGATTGAGCTTGGCCGACGCACCTGTGAGGCGCGGTGCAGTGCGGTGCGGTGCGGAGTGGAAAATTACGGTACTATGTCAAATACTAATCGACAGGTTACGAAGTGACGGGAGTTGTTTTACACTTCATCTCCTTATACGTGTCTTACCACCATAAAGGGGGAACGTTGAGAACTGGGTGAGTCTGATAGTGAGGTATTGATGGCAGCTTTATTTACTGGCTTCAGAAGTCTTTAAAGAACTGCATTATCAAGAGTAGATATTTAATATATGCCTCTTATTTATACAGTTGTTATACATCAGGGCAGTGAGGTGATACTATATATTTAGGTTAGTTAGTCTATATTAACCCCTTGCAGATCATTCCTGACTTCGTCGAGAATATCTCAGGGAAGTGTTAAATAAAACCAGCAGTCTAACTCAAATATTATTTGGTTTTGGAAAGGGTAGGAAATAAATTTTTTATACAAAATTAAAAATTAAATATCCTATTCTGTAGGTTCTTTTAAAATTAAGAATCCTTGTTATACACTGTAATATATTTTTAATTTCTATTTGTTCTGGTGACTTCTAAGTAGTTGATCTCTTAATCTCCATTATCCACAGCATTGTCAACACTTGTTATTTGAGTTTGCTATTTAAGTGTTATGTTATCCAGAACGTAAAGTTGATCGATATTAGGTATATGCTGTCCACTCTCCAATGAAGGTTGGTTTGAATACTATACTATGTAACTACTACAACTATTAAAAATCTTTTATATAAGAATATATATACAAATAATATGCTGCCATATGAACAGTTTCAAATTATTGGCATTTGATAGGTATGGTGTCTGTGTATTCTACATGTATATACGTATATTATATAAGATATATATAGTGATTATACGAATACTGTACTTACTCAAAGTATTATTGATGTTTTTGGTGAGTGATAAAGTGACTAGACTTTGTGTGTTAGGTGGGATTATAGTACAACATTCATATAGTTAAAGTATAAACGGTCTCAGATTTTTTTATTAAGATGGCTCACAGTGGTGAGCTAGCAGAATGAGGGTTCCTAAGCAGTAAAACAAATTATTTAATTATCTCAATGGAAATCAGTCCGTTAAGATATTCTTAGAAGGATGGGATTAGACAAACACTATCTTCATTTTTCACTTTAAATAAATTGTATATTTTGTTAACTATAAGGATTAACACTCGCTAGGCATCACACACACGCACAAAATGGCGAGGACGAGTAACGGAGTCTCTTCGGCAATCAACTCTTCGATCTGTAAGGAAACGACCGGGGCGCCGGACTAATCCTCCCACCCTACCGTCCAGGAGGGAGAAGTCCCGGGGGCGAGAGTGTAGCGCGCGCGTAGGCCTACTTGGGTTGATTCGCCGTACGCCTACCTCAGGGATTCGCTGCTCACCTGAGAGCGAATGTACCTGCGGATAGTGAAGACGTCCCACCGCGCTCGTCCTGCATCGAATACGGCTTCGAGCCCACCCCTCACCTCAAGGTTTGTGATCCAACTATATGTTTTCCTTTGTGTTGTGGATTATGAACTGTGATCAAGAGCGATATATCTTATATTTTAGGCGTGGTAACAGACATCGAGCCGAGAGACGAGGGACTTAGTAGGAGGGGTGCGAGACTATTGTACTTCTATCTATATAATTATATGCTACGCTGGCTTACGGAGTATGGCGCTCGAAGATGAGGAACGCACCCGTCACTCAGCAACACTAATATCACGCAGATTAGATCTAGAACCACTCAAAGGATATACCCGATACTCACTACCACAAGAGTAGTCATCATACACGAGAGTGAGAAGGAGAGCAACTACGTATCTTAGCTGAGCGATTGAGACGAAGGAGAACATAGATTTTATATCATCACATAGTGCTAGATCCGTGTTGACTCGGGAACGGCCCGGACAGGACGCCTCTTCGCACACTCGCCTTATTTCATCTTTTTATGGTCGGGTCGTCTTACGCGTCCTACAGTGAGCAGTCGAGATAGCGTCGTTGTATATGCTATTCTTCTAAAAAAGAACAAATTTTACTGTTGATATATATATGCTGATATCTCAAATCTCTAAGAAGAGCATATCATGATATAAAAGACATGTACAGGTATATATAGTGAGCAATATATAAGTATTGTGATTGAGATTAGCACGTCTCATCTCGATTAACGATATCTAGTACAGTGAGTAGGCTCACATGTATTTGCCAAATATAGATAGGAGAGGTCCGACATCTCTGAGGAATATAACAACATGGTGGCGTGCTATGAAGTAATATTTAGAGTGATACGGTACGTCGTGTGTACTCTTGAATTCTCGTTAGTATCTTTATAAGTGTTGCTAGGTGATACGCCGTTTACGAAGTGAAGCATAGTAGAGATAAAGATCGTCCTTTTATATATAACTTTATGATACTATATAGTTAATTATTAGGTTTAGAATAAGTGATATAATGTAAATGCACCTATTAATAGATATATGGTAAATATAATATTTAATACCTGTGTGATAATATAATATTAGTATATATATATATCATATATATACATATAATATATAATATATATATTATATCTATTATAGGGTAATATATATATATATATATATATATCATTTTACATATTTAGTAATCATACCTAACATATTACTGATATTACCAAAATGATGAATTAATTTACGTCGAAATAAACAAAGCTCAAAAAATAAAAAAAGTAAGATTCTTTTATAGCAAGATTATAATTCTTTAAATAATTTTTCTTTACCTAAAATAGAAAAAATTATTACCAACGCTTTCCAATACTAAATAGTTATTGAAGGAACCAGGTTACTTAAAGTCCTAATATAATATATAATATATAGTAATATAAGATATAGTTAAATATATGTTATATATATAGGTATAGTATAATATCATATATATATATATATATATATATATATATATATAATATATTATATACTAATAGAAATATATTAAAATAACTCCTTGAGTGATATATATATATATATAATCAGAGCTGGGAGCGCCTAGAAATTTTTTGAAGTGCGCCTAGCGCCTATTCGCTTTTGCGCCTTTTGCGTCTGCGCTTTTCGAGCAGGGCGTGGTGCTGTTGCTAATTGTAATTGCAAAGTAGAAAACTTTAAGTGCGATAAGGATAAAGAGCATGCTTTTATAAGGAAGATAAAACACATTATTAATTTTTTCGGTAAATGAAAACACCGTACAATATCACACGTCCTCTTCTCTCCATGTCCTTGGGTCCATGTTATCCCCAGGAGCTCATCGCACGAGCGTGAAGAAGTCGAAAATTTTTCAAGCCATAGTTGCCAATTTATTTGTAGTTAGAACTACTGAACTAGTTATATATATAATACCTTATATATTACCTGAATATATATATATAATAAATATATATTAATATTATATATATATATAATAATATATCATATAATTATATATGATATAATAATACTATACTATACTATAATATATATAATAATATTAGGATATACTATTAAAGTTTAACACTGGTTTGTTAGAATGATCCAAGTTTTACACTAGTTTTTAGAATGAATCCAAGTTGGCCAACGAACTTCTAAGTTCCTAACTATTAAGGGTAAAATAAAATGGCTTTGTTCCTGTTCATAGGCGGGGCTATAGGCGCAGAGAATTTGGCTTTTGCGCCTTGCTTAGTCGCTCCTTTTTAAAAAATTGTTGCGATGGGACCTACAACATTGATAGTTCCCATAAGACCGCATAGGCGCAACTTCCGGTGGCGCAAACACGCCCAGCTCTGATATATAGAATATATTATATATATATATATATATATACCTATAATACTTATATATATATAATATATATTATATATGCTATATATATATATATATATATGATATACAATATATATATATATATATCTATCATAATATAAGTTGATATATGTAGATACGGTAAGAGCTTTGTATCCCATCATAAGAGACCAACAAATGCTATGTAAGGGTCAAAGAGCCATTTATACGCCAACACACTGATGAATGAATTTCCCTCATGTATGGAGATAGAGAGAGGATTAAGAACGAAAATGAAAGCAGAATAACAATCGGCCAGAGATGAAAATCCGAGACCAATGGTGGGGAAAACTAGAAGAGGAGAGTAAAGAAACTGAGGGTTAGAGAGGAAAGAAGTGTGTGGGTCTACCCTATATAGAACGGACACAGATAGATCGAGATGGTGGGGACATTTTTTGAGTAGATGCCATTGAATGAAGTTGCGAAGAGAAGATGGAGCTGGATGCCGGATGGGGTGGGGGGTTAGACCGAGAGAGAGGAAGAACCCAGAAAGAGGCACTGAAAGCGACTCTGGGGGAGGATTCTTTGCAGGGGCATGGACTTCCCCATCCAGACGCTTGATGGACACGGCGGGGTGCCGTTAGATATGGGAAGATGGAGGTAACGAAGCTGATCCGTTGACCAGGCACGCATAGAGGACGATCGCGGTAACATTGAGAAGGCAAGGCTATGATAAGTTCGCAAGTATGGTTTGATAGGCGTGAACTAATATTTATTAATACATGTACGCTCTTTCTTCTCATATTTTAAATTTAAACAAAAGCGTTCGAATGCCTTTAAATCATTCCAAATTCTACATAATTAAAAAAACAGGAGGGTTAATTAAAAAGATTCCTTTATGGAAAATGTTCCCTATTAAATAAATAGGAAAATCATTTTATGTTAACTTATATAATGAAATAGGTTAAAAATTATTTTATATTAAATGCAATATAAGAAAAGTTGTAATTGGGCACTTTGAAATAAACTATCCCCAATACATCAGGTTCCATGGAAGTCAAAAATATCTTGTTTGATTAAAAAATTTTGTAACACAATGTCTGTTATAGAATATAAACCAAAATAAAATGGATCATGGACATTTTTGTTAAATGATAATTTTTTTAAAACAAATCGTTCACGAAATGTAACGGTACATATACGTCTCATTTGTCTCTATCTTCATAACTTGAGGATAAGTGGGTGGGTCTATTGAGACCATAATCATTCTCATTAACGAATTTACTTGAGAACTTTGTATGTTTGAACTTGCTAATTTTTTGAAGGAAAATAACTTAAAACAAATGCTAAAAAAAAAAAAATAATGCAGTATGCTGCCAAGTGCTCCCATAAAATCAATACCTTTAGACAAGCATGAAGCTTATACATAAAAATTCGATGCTCTGTATCTATTAATTTTAATATGTTAAGGTTCACGGCTTCATGTGATGGGAAAAATTTGTACAAAACTTTTATGAAAAAAAATTAAAGATAATGAAGGGGATAAACTTTGCCTAAGTCAACAAACGGCAATCATGAAAATTAAGCCCCCGTCAACCAATGGTGAAGCCGGCTAAATAATGTACCAACATTAGATATAAGCAATACTTTAATAAATTCTCACACCTACTGCTTTTTTCAAGTACCCTGGTTGTACAGCACTCACAAGAGACATGAACATACTCCCTGGTATAAGAAAAAAAAAGGTTGAAAGCAGACCGGTGGTGCAAAATTGATAAGAGATGGTTCTTTATCATACGTTGGAAAGCGACAATGGAAAGACCTTAGTTTTTAATAATCCCCAAACGTTATCGAGGCATATTAAGTTAAACATCTGCAGGGCTTTCTTCTGATAAGGTATTACAACATATGAATGTCTCTCAAGATGGATCAAATATTTAACAAATTCAGATGCTGGAATAATTAAGTTGGTTTTTGGACGATTCTATAAAACAAAACGAAAAACTTAAGAAGTCCTGAAGACGCCCTTCGCACGCGTACAATGTAATATTACTCAGTACTTGATCAAAAATAATATAGTATATATATTATATATATATATAATATATATGAAATATATATATAATATATATTATATACTTAATTATATATATATATATATATTTACTATAATAAATATAAATTATATATTATAATACAAATAAATCATTCAAAATACATAATAATTATTATATATTATACCATATATCCTCATAAAAAATACTAGCACGATATACAATCTCGTATAAAATATTTCCCTATAAATAAAATATATATAGCCTAGAGTATCATATATATATACTAATATTTTAATTATTTATTAAGCATTATTTATACAATACACATATAAAGAAGAATAATATAATTAGAGATAGAGAGATATATATAGAGCTTACCCAACTTGAATCTTACGATACATATTTACATATAAAATAAACTAATATCATTTAATAGGTTATTAATCTATTATATTTATATTATAAACGATATAATATTACTATATATATTTTTATATAAATTACATATATATAGTACTATACCATATAAATGGTAATTTTATATCTTATTATCCCCAAAAGTTCTCTTTCTCCTTTCAAATCAGGAGGTATACTTCGTATATATAAAAATTAGTTTCGAACTATATCTGTGGAGTGAAATTTGTGTTTGCCGGAGTGGAGAGGGAGGGGAGGAGAGGGGGGGGAGAGAAGGGAAGTTGCAATTTTGATGATGACTTGTGTCACAGAGCTATGGGGGATTTTGTTTGTGTGTGTATGAGTACTAGAATCCAATGAATTAAATTTAATTTTGAAGTAAAGGTATGTATGGTTTAACATATAGTCCATCTGGGGGTGATGTTGAGGAGAAAGATGTGACTTTACTGGTGATAATCTGAAATGAATGTTTTGGAGGGGGAGTAGGAGCCTTAAAATTGATGGTGTTGGGCGAGAGACCTAAATAATTGGATAGGGTGATTGAAAAATGGATTGCGATAATATCAGAGTTGGTAACTTTGGGTGTTATAAAAATCCTAGTGGAGAAAATGGAGAATGGTAAAGAAGGGATGATTTATGGAGTTATAGAGGTCACGTGTGTAAGTAAGTACTTCTCAACATTATGTATATATTACTAACGTATTCCTAAGAGTTGGTGTATACCGTAGGAGGAGTGTATCGATAGATGAGATAAGAGTAGATGGGGTTTTGTGTGTGTGATAGAAATTTGTGAAGTAACGTAGATATAATATGTTTAAATCTCAGTTTAGATTGGGAATGGGGGTGATACTACCACCACACACATTGTTGCTTATGTAAGTAAGCAGTTAATTGGATGGATGAGAAAAGCAGATGTAATAACTGGAACTGGTGAGAAATTAGAGGCAGTGAGTTTATTTAATATATCCATATACAATATAACTTATAAATTTGGATAAAATGTTATATAGAAAGATTTCTTAGAAGTTATACATACTTGGGATAATTAATATACTATTTTATAATTTGTATAATAACTAGGATAAATATATATATATATAATATATAAATATACTATACTATATATATATATATATAATATATATATATATATAATAATATCTATATATAAAAATATTCATTAATAAAATAAAATGTAAAATACTTATATATACTAATATTGTAATTTCTATTCTATTATATGATAATAATTATATCATTCTAATTAATAATAAAAGAATTACTGCTTATTTATATAAATAATATATAATAATATATCACTTTTGACGACAATCAATTTCGTAATAAAGTGATAATAAAATATATTGCTTATTAATAAAATATGGTTTCAAGTAAGGAGTTTCTTTTCTTTCTTTCTTCACCTTCCCTCTTTGCCCCAAGATTGGGGGTAAGGAGTGCTGTAACAAAACACATTACGAAAGAAAAAGCTATGATAGGAGAACATGAAAACGTCTGAGAAAAGTATAGAGCACAACAGCCCCTTAACGCACCCCTCTGCATCACAGGAGAGTACTGTTGAGAGGCAATCGTCACTAGACACGCAAAAAATCTCCCATCGTTCCAGCACAAATCCTATAGATATAATGAAAAGTTTTCACATCACTAGAGCATACATGGGACCGCACGACGGATCAGCCTCACTCAAGGTAAAATCTGTCAAATGAGTTAAGAAGGTTCATCCCCTGGCCACAGTGGAGTACGCACGAACCAGCCTAACCAAAATACAAACTCACTACCGCCATTACTCTCACTATCATGCTCCTATTAATTTCTGCGCTCTACTCCAAACTCACATTATTCTCCAATTCAAGACATTCGTATTCACCTAAAGACTCCGAATTCACAGCTTTCTCCTTCGGTCTCCAGCTCGTATACGGTTCACAAACACACACTCACAACTATATACAATACGCTAACACAACTCTACTATCATTATTACATTCACTTTCCACATGAATCAAAACCATACTCACATTAACTTTCTATATTATATCTACTATCATTTATTACACTACCTTTCTTTACCACATATAGATATAACTCTCACACCACTACTCTATAAATTAATCATATATTCATTAATCTCTACTCTTTTATTCAATTCTTATCTCACACTAGCATATCATTATACTCACCCCTAAGATTGTCATTATCTGAGAAATCAACATTGAATCTTTGGTAGCCTCTTCTATATTAATTCACTCTATATGATCTCACTACCTAAAATACAATAAACAGCAGGTAAACAACATACCCTCATGTAAGACCTCACTTAATAAGACCTCTATATAAGCACTGTAAAGTCCCCTTTTGCTAAGTTTCACCAAACGATTTAATATTGCACTCCGCACCTAACTCAATTTCTACTTATAGCCTATACACTATATATATAACATTCCCCACTACAGACTACTCTGAGACATCGTCCCTCCTTTCGCTGCCTATATTTTCTCATCCCAAACTATTATAGCCCAGCCCCTAATATTTAAACTCCCAGACCCTTGTCTAGCTGCTCACCATCTAACATAACTTCACGAGTGGTTTATAGGACTGTCCCTCACTCACAACCATAACCTTACTCTTTATCACACGTTTACTTTCAAGCCCCTCCCTTTCACACACCAAAATCGCTGCTCAAGAAATCCGCGCGTAGTCAAAATCCTCCAGAATGCGATAACGCTCCATCGGCTATGCAGATTCGGCACCACCAGCAGAACCATCAGATTCTATCCCTAGCTCGCATATTAATAGTACGGAAGCGCCTAACCCTGGCTGCACAGCAACTTAAACATTTCAAATCCACCCATCCTGTAATGACAAAGCTATTTCTCCTGCCATCCCCTCCTCAAATTTTTCATACCCTCCCATGCCATTGAATAACATAATTGAGAAGGTCTAAAAACCACGGAACATGACTCACTTGAACAGCGTATATATGACACCTTTTCTGAAAATTCTTAACTAAAAAATATACCGCTATTAATCCTAAAAGCCAATCCACCATTGACCACCATTTATCTTACACTACTGCCTTCCAAACTATCGTCATAAACATACTTTTGATTCCATTCCAGAAGCCTACACCAACACCATATATCACTAACACACCTATAACGCTTGCCTATTAACTCTATCATCACGCCTGTTGCAAATCCATAAAACCTAAAATACAATTTTAATTCTTCTTCTCTCTCTAATTTTCTCAATCATTGTTTCAATCTAAAAGATTTGATCCCACACATCCTCTACACTCCTACAACGCACACTTGTTTTCTTCACCATCAGTCCCCTCAGTCACGTCGACGCACTCTTTCGGACAAAATACCAGCATATAACCTTCCCTACAACACTTCCAATAAACTTATTCCCTATAATTTCTACAGTTCCCCTTTTCTCCCTTACCTCCTTATAAAGGGTACATCCCGCTCCTCGGCTCCAATCCCGCTTGGAAACGTATAGCCCTCCATGAAGACGCGGTTTATTACACCAATTCCAAATCACAATCTAATCACCGAAATCCTCGCTCCGCTCTTGATGCACTCCATTCACTAGTAATTTCATCTATACATGCAGATTTTACCATTCTAACACTTTCTCACCCTACCCATATAACCTCCTTCCTTAACTATAACCCTCATCCACCCAAAATACCTAATTCCTCTTGCACCATCTAAAACAACGCACACAATTCACTAACGACCTCAATCATGTACGTTAATATTACAGTGCAGTATTTTCGAAAGTGTTCTTGTCCATCATCGTCCTATCCCCTCACATCCATTTCATAAGTTACAAAAGCACCATCCCTATTCATTATCTAAGCGGAAATTCCCCATATTCTCATTCTTAACCTTTCGACCCGCTTCCTTCCCAAAGAGCTTCCTATTGACAGTTATGCTCATTCATCCTCCTTTCCCAAAACTGTTCATTTACCTCTTTGTTTTCTCCTACGTATACACGTTTTAGTATTTCTTTTTTCTCCTTAAATATAATTCCAAGCATCTCTCTTTTGAATCTTCATCATTTGCTTTTAGTACAATTAAAACCACGCTTCTTTTTTTACCTTTTAAACCAGCTTACTCACATAAAACACCTCTTCATTCCAACCATCAGCTGAATTAACAATATCTATACTTCCCTACTTTAGCACATACCACACATACACTTACCTTTGCACTATAAAATAATGACTATCCTAATACTACTTTGCCCCCAGATTGGCTCAGTATCAACTTGTTCACATTCAAGTTAAAGAAGCCATTTTAAAACTAGCGAGCGCTCTTATCTCTATTTATTATCTTGCACACTACTTTCCACTAATTTTAACTGTACTTCCTTTCGCCTCACCTTCCTCTCCATTCTCAAGCCCCCACTAACTTAATTTACATAGAACACATAATGATCCGATAAATCCCATTCCATAAACCCCTAACTGATTTAAAGGTATATTTAAATAGTATAAATTAGTTATTGAGCCATTATTATATATATATTATATATAATATATATATATATATATATAATAGTATATATATATATATATATTAATAATATATATATATATATATACTATATAATAATATATATATATTAATTTACAATACCTTAATTTTTGAACGGAGTAGATGAGAATTCTTTCCTTTTAAAGGGTCTTATGAACCCTTTTATGTGGTACTATTCACTTCCACACATCTTTAGTTAAGGTTCTCAATTATGAGGTACATAAATTAAACTAACATGATTCAATCAAGGATATTCCATTAAACCTAAATATACCTTTTTCTTAAAAGTAAATCGTAATATATAATATATTACATAGTATATAATATTATATTATAAATTATTATATATATATATATTATATAACTTATTATATGTAATTATCTATACAACATAATCAATTATTTATATTCCCCCAGGAGTATATAGTAATATACTGTATATATATATATAAATATTAATATACATATAAATATAATATATAAATTGAAGAGTTCCTGAGGAACCAAATATTAAATTAAAAAAGAAAATGCTTAAATTAATGTTTGCTGTAGTGCGTTCTCATATTGTGAAGTTCAAATACATCATCAGTGTTTATAATAGAAGTGAAATCGAATATTTAACAATAATAAAAATAAAAAAACCAACCAACATTAAAAAAAATTTAAAAAAAATTCGAATGCCTCAGGATCCGAACAAGCTACTTGAACAGACACAAAAAAATTCCGTTAGTATGAAGATTTTCCGTAATATTTATTAAGTTTACGGCATAGTGAATTTCACAACACCCACACAATCACTAAAACCATCGCCAACACATACAACAGAACAATTTATACAAATATATAAAATCATCACTCTATCTCATGCTTCTAACCCATCAAAACCACGTTCATGGTGGCTAGAATTACAAAGTCGTGCCTCAATTTCACTCTGGCTAAGGAAAATGCATATAATTCAAATTTCCCCTGACCAAAGAACCTACTGTGAGGAGTTGATGAACCCCCCAAAATTATGGGATAGAGTTTAGGTGGCTACCAAAAAATAAATTATATATATTATTATATATATATATATATATATATATATGTATATATATAATATATATAACTATATATATATATATAATATATATATATATAATATATATATATTACTATATATTATATATATATATTGTTTTTTGTTCTCTTAGGTGTGATGTGTTGTGTCGTGATGTGTTGTGTTGTGTCGTGATGTGTCAAATGGAAGATGATGATGATGTCTGGTGTCTTCCGTTCCGTCGTGAGAGGGTAGTGCGAAGATGAGGTTTGATGGAAGTTCATATGGAGGTTCTACAACTGAGGAGCAGGAGTGTTGCTATGGTGACCAGACGACTATGTCGGCTGGTAGTGAAGTGGTGAAGTGAATGAGCAAGTGTTCCCGGCTCGTTGATATCTCTGTGCTTTATTGTTGTTATCATTTCTTTTATATTTTCATTTCAGTTAGTAATTTTCTAAAAGGGAAGGTAAACACTTGAACAAGATCGTTAAATGTAAATGTAGTCCCTCCCTCTGGATACATACCCGTGTATCATCCTTAGTGGTTTAGGTCTGGGTGCGCACTTAGGTCTGGCTAGTGTTCAGGGTAGTAGGGTGAGTTTCATAGGTGAGGTTGGCTAAGTATTGCTCTAGACAATTTTAGCCCAAATCATGTAAAAAAGCAAATAGGTACTGTGTGACTACCTAGTAACAAAAAGGATTATTTTAGTTCATTCTACAGAAGAAAATAGGCCTACAGAATTATCATCAGAAAGGAACATTAGGGTGAGTCAGTAGTTAGTTGTTGTATTTGATATTGCGTTAGGCTACTATTGGGTATTTACTCATATAAAATTATTATTTGTACTATTTATTCCTTTAATTAAAACTGATTTTGTTATTTGTATGTTGTCAAGCTTGTGGAATCATTCAATTTATATTTCTAAAGATGTATTGAAGTTAACAATATGAAACGTCTACAACAACAAAATGAATTTAAGCGTTCCTTGTATTTAATTTCATTGATTTAAAAGTAAAATCTTTTTTCATTTGATGTCATGATTATTCGCTGTTGCATTGTCGCAATCTTCACAAAACCAGGAATAGCCACGTCGTTTCGGCGATCGTTTAAGAGGTGGCTCTAAGCAGTTGAAGTGATACGCTTTCAGACACTCATCGCACCTGATCAATAATAATAATAATAATAATAATAATAATAATAATAATAATAAATTAATAATATAATAATAATAATAATAATAATAATAATAATAATAATAATAATAATAATAATAATAATAATAATAATAATAATAATAATAATAATAATAATAATAAAATATTAATAATAATAATAATAATATAATAAATAAATAATATATAATAATAATAATAATAATAATAATAAATTATTATTACTGATGATGATAACTGAATATCAAAATTGCTATATTGCTACTTTGCTCGAGCACACATTTTTACAAACTAATCAGCACTTAAAATATTAAGATCACTATGCGATTTAGACTTGAACTTATTGCAGCATGAAAACCTATGGCAACAATAAAAGAAAACGGTCGCATTCACATAAAGGTAGCTACACACACACCGATATATCTGTACATTTATACCTGAAGAGTACAGTACCACCACACAGTACAGGTATAACTCTTCGTCGGCTGTTCAGATTTATCTACCTTGGCTTCTACAGATGATGCTTTAAGGATAGTTGAATCACTTTATCATACCCTTTTTAATTGCAAGTTGTTATATTTCTCTAAGTTTTTGAACTAATTTTGAATAACTCCTTTTTTCCCTTTAGATTTCACTTGCTACAAACATTTTCATTTCTATATATTTCTATAGATTCCTCCAAACATCCACGATGGCAATTTCGAAAATCAGCTGTCAAATTTATATGAAATACACGCTTGTCAATATGACAGATACACAATAACTGAGTGGTAAGCCGGAATGCTCCTTCACACGGTCTGGTATGCTTGTGCAATTCATTCAGGCGCAAATATATCGAATGAAAAACCAAATTGTTCCGGTTGACGGAACAGGTCTAGAAAAACTGGCAGTTCTGACATCCACACGTTCAGGTATACTGTACATATGTAGCCACCTTAAGATTCTTTCTCTCACAACGGCTTCTTTATATTTAAGAATTCATTGGGAAAAACCGTATTTCAAAATAGTTACACAAAAATAATTACCAAAAGGTATCCTAGAGCACTGTAGTGTCGTCAGAATAAGGGAGTCATGAGGGAAAGTATTTATTGTATGTAGTCGTGGTTTTTGAGAGGAATAAACTCCCGTTTGAACTCTGTTTAATAACGAATAGTATTTGTACAACTAATACGAAGTAACCAAAAAATATGTGAATCTCACTTTCAATTATATACGGTACAATTAAATATAAATAATTTTAGAATGTAGCCCGAGTCAAACTACTTAAAGATCGACTCCATGACTTCTTCTAAGATAATCAGTAGGTTTGGGATGGGAGCTGAAATTAACTCTTCCAATTTAAGGGAAAAGAATTCGAAGGCGAGTTCGCAGATCTATTATTACTACTGGAAGAAAACTGTGTAGTTAATTCCTCTCTTAGAAACCACAAGCTATCCTCGCAAGTTCGAAGAAATCAGTAAGATAAAAAGGCTCTTGCCGTATATATTTGGAAAGGAACAGAGATAAGAAAGGAGACATTGTAAAGGTAAAGGAAAGGTTAAGGGAGGTTTTTGGGAAGAATCATTTTAGTTTTTATGAAGAACTAATAAGAAAGACTTGGAAGGGCGAGCCTGCTGAAGAATTTGCGACTTATTTGAGACGGTTGGTTTTAAAGGCGAAACAGAAGAAGTATTACTAAAAAGGACTTTCATTATCGTGATGCCTACGGCAACTGGTAAGGAACTGCCGTTGCTATCAGATGTTGAAATGTGTCATTTGTCAACGTCGATTTAAAAAGTTAACCTTAAAATTAAAAATTAAATGATTTAAAAAGTTAGTTTCAGTAAGATACTATAATAGTGATGCTGTGGTATTAAGGAAAATGAAAGGAAAAATCGAAATAAATATTTTAACTCAAAAGAATAGAATAGATAATTCAAAAAACACTATTCGTAGAGAACTGAAATGTTATATTTGTAGTGGGAACATTTTTCCAGAATTATATACTATACGGCCCCCTGGTCTCAAGATCATTAATAGTCTGCTTTCTTTTCCGACTATATTTTCTCAGTCCAAATTGTTCCTTCCTTTCAAAATATTCCTGCCCTCCATTATCAGAATCACTATCATTCAAATCAATTTCTCTTTCTCTATTGAAGTCTTCTATGACACTGCCATTCTTCGCCTCTACTCCAGAATCTTCATCTTTGACTATTTTACGTATATCAAGATTATGCCGAGAAATTCCATTAATTTTGAATTTATTAGTGTAATGCGACCCTTCTTCTACATTGATGTCCATCTTGCATCTCGTGGTGTTACCCATACTTTCTCTCATACAACAAATTCAGTTTCTAACTCACTGTCACATAAAATCTCCGTCTTAACCTCTGGGTGTTGCCACTTACACTTAAATATAGATTTCCTACGAACCATATAAATATTTAACCCTTCTTTCGGTGACAAATTGTACCAAAACATTGCCTCTTCGGGGTTTATACCGCTTCTCTCTGCTATTCATTTGATCGCTCTATGATTACATTCTACAATTCCATTTCCGCTAGATCGATAATCAGACCTATATCTTAACGAAATGTTCCACTTTAAACAAAAGTCTTGATCTGTTTTGAATGAAACACGGTTTCATTATTCACCAATATCTAATAAACTAGGCCATTTTCAAAAAAATAAACGCTTGTATCTTTTTTGAAATCATATGCCCCCCCTTCATTCGTCAGCTTTCTCTATTCTATATCGCAAATCTCCCAGGTCCACAAACTACTACAAACAAAGAAGGTTTTCCTCGATAATGTGTAATATCCATTGCCAAACGCTTCCGGTTCTCCTTTACTCCAATCTCTCCCGAGTAGGGCTTTACAGGTGGTGTCAATCAACTGGCATTCTTTTCAATTTCGAACATCTCGCTCTACCTCAGCTCTGCTTACTCCTGGATCAACCATCCTTGCCAAATACAATGGTCTATCAATTCCCATATGTGTTCCTCATGTAGAGCTTTTGTTCTAAGAGATCCACAAACACATGTCTCCCTTTTACCGATCTTCATCCATTTTTTACAAACCAGTGTCAACCGATTTGCTTAATTCTGAATCGATGGAACAAATGTAACTTTCAATATTATGTCATATTCCTAAATTAACTGCTTCAGAATATTTAATGGCCTCTTAATCAACATTTCTACACTCCCTTTAGATTTCACCCTTTGATATCCAGTAATAATCGAATTTACTCATTTCACAATGGTAAGCGAATCCGTCTTCACTTCATTATTATTTAATTTTCACTTCAGCGCCATATTTATCCTCTTCATTACTGCTCTAAATTTCAGCTTCGAATATGAGAACAGTGTGGTGTTTTCTCAACAACTTGAATCTTCCACTACATTTCTAAGCACCTAATCATTTCAAAACGTGTCCATATTGACTCATCCCAGCGATTTCCTTTTGCAATCCTTTTAATATAATTGCAAGCTATTCTCAACCATGCAGCAATAGGATAATGACCCACTAATTTTCCGCAAATAGAAAAAAAAATCGATATATTCCTCTTTCTCGTCCAATTGTGGTAATTCGCTTCCCCTAGTAAAGGCTAATTCCTTATCTCCTTCATGAATTATCTTTAGTCCTAAAATCTTTTCTTCTTTTTGCATTTTATAGCATATAACTGCCCTTTTCGCACAATTTCTTACAAAATGGGCCTACTACAATAACATTTCAGTTCTCTACGAATGCTGTTGCTTGAATTATCTATTCTATTCTTTGAATTAAAATGTTTATTTCGATTTCTCCTTTCATTTTCCATAATACCGCAGCATCAATATTATCGTATCTTACTGAAACTAAAGGTCTAACTTTTTAAATCAACGTTGACAAATGACACTTTTCGATATCTGATAGTAACGTCAGTTCCTTCCCAATTGCCGTAGGCATCCCGATAATGAAAGTACTTTTTAGTAATATACTTCTTCTGTTTCGCCTTTAAAACCAATCGTCTCAAATTCTTCACCAAGCTCGCCCTTCCAAGTCTTTCTTATTAGTTCTTCATAAAAACTAAAATGTTTCTTCCAAAAAAAAAACTCCCATAACCGTTGCTTTACCTTTACCATGTCTCCTTTCTTATCTCTGTTCCTTTCCAAATATATACGACAAGAGCCTTTCCTTCTAATAATATAGGAATTAAATTTTTTTCATTTTCCAGCTTCTGAAGTTTAACAACTAACACGGTTTTTAAAATCCATTTTTCCACATCGAATTCTCCATTAAAGGTTTTTAGTACAACTTTAATTTTTATCTTGCTAATTTCTCCGAACTTGCGAGGATAGCTTGTGGTTTCTAATGAGAGGAATAAACTATATCGTTTTATTTCAGTAGTAGTAATAGATCTGGCAAACTCGCTTTCGAATTCTCTTCCATTAAATTTTAAACAGTTAATTTCAGCTCTCATCCCAAACCTACAATTACCTTAAGAGAAAGTCATAGAGTCGATCTTTAAATAGTTTGACTCAGGCTTCATCCTTAAATGAGCAACTGACAAATTGACTGTTTAAAGTCAATGCAGTACACTTGATCACGTCTTTACATCTAATTATTCAGTTAGTGAATTTTCTCTTCCTACAGGTCCCTCCAAACTTTTTCTAATCTTCTCCTCTATATTTCTAAGCTATATGCTGAAGCACCTCACACTGATTGTGGCATCTGGCTCTTCAAAACTGGTTATATGAACAATAACTTCTTTGATTTTTGTTGGATAAACTTGACAACCCATAAAGGTATGAACTTTTCATTCATCAAAGTGTTCTTTAAACTCTTTCATGTTGATTTACAAAAAAACTGTTCTGCTAATCGAAATGACACAAAGTCACTACATTCAAGGATTATCATTTGCTTAAAATACTTAATCTTCTAACTATCGTCATAGCTCTACTTGTTTTGATAAGGTAGAAAAAAAGGAAATAAATACAACAAGGCTTAGATGTTGATGGAAGATATGAAATCTATTTTGTCAATTTATAAATCACACACTTTCAAACATTCTCCAAGAATTTAGGTTCTAATGAACTTTAATATGAATTGTTCTACATAGTTTTTGGCGAGGGTATGTGGACCTTCATCCCTATACCACAGTGCTGCTAACAGTACAAAAAATATTTATATTGCACGATTTTTAATTGAAAAAATAACTCACATGACTGTGTTTGTGACTCCACCAGTTTCTCCACACACGTCACACTTGCTGAATTGGTCGGTGCCGGGGTCTGATTTCCTTCTTCCAACATTCGAAGTACGGGTCCCAGAAGAACTTGGTGCTGTAGATACTGAAGGACGGCTTCCAGAACTACTTGCTGAAGTAGATACTGAAGTACTCATCCCACTACTGCAATTATTGCTTGTACTAACACTGATACTATTATTACAAGCGACAATTAAGCTGGACTGCAAATTATAATCAATATATATATATATATATATATATATATATAGAACTATATATATATATATATATATATATATATATATATATATATATATATATATAAATATATAGAAAAATATATATATATATATATATATATATATATATATATATATATATATATGAGCTCAATATTATGACAAAATTCCAAAGGTTTACCTGAGAAACATTTCCTGTTGATACAATAGGACCATTGATAGAATCTTGAGATGACACAATTGGCTTGGTAATCATTGGCTGAGACAAACTTGGCTTAGTTATCATTGGCTGAGTGAGTTTATAGCCAGGGGGAAGTGGGGGATACCCTGGGTAAGCTGTAGTAGTGGAAGTAGTATATGTATTATGGGAAGTATGAGAAGTAATGGCTGGTGGAGCAGACAAAGGCATAGCATGGGCTTCAGATCCATTTGGTCTAGGAGGCAGTGGCTTAATCTAATAATAATAATAATAATAATAATAATAATAATAATAATAATAATAATAATAATAATAATAATAATAATAATAATAATAATAATTGTATTATTTGAAGGATTTATTTCATCAAGAAAATATACTTGAATTTTGTTGAAAAAAATTGAAATGTTCATCTTTGTTTTCTTATACCGTATATATAAGGTATAACCTAGATTTATTTCTAGTAATAAAAGTATGAACTGTTTAAATATATATGGTAACGATATATATGCATTGAACATAAGACAGAAAAGAAATATGTAATCGCACGATTCTTTCACATTTACACTAAAATGCATGAAACTTTCACATTTATTTTCACTAAAATTCATGACACTTTCACATTTATTTTAACTACAATGCATGACTTTCACATTTACACTAAAAAGCATAACACATTCACATTTACACTAGAATGCATGACACTCACATTTACACTAAAATTCATGACACTTTCACATTTACACACTAAAACGCATGGCACTTTCACATTTACACTAAATTGCATAACACTTTCGCATTTACACTAAAATGAACGACGCACATTTACACTATAATTCATGACACCTTCACATTTACATTAAAATGCACAACACACATTTACACAAATGCATGACACTCACATTTACATTAAAACAAACGACTTTCACTAAAATACTTGACACTTTCATATTTACACTAAAACGCACGACAACTTTTCACAATCACAATAACACATTGAGCTAGTGGTAGTATCATCCCAATAATGTCTGGGATCTCTCTGAATATTCAGGTGAATTCCTATTTGATGAATCTCAAGAATCATTGACTTCAAAAGGTATTTATAAACACTAACAAAAGAATAATATAAAAAGTATGGTATCAAGTGTTGTAACGAGACATACTAGATTACAAGAATAGTGTGGTAACTTAACATACTGGAATACAGTAATAAAAGAATAACCACAGCCATAAGGGGAGTATCACTAGTTCTATAATAGACCCAACATTTACACTTGTACATATCAGAGTTAGCAATAACAAGTCCGTTCAATAAAACCCGAAAAGCCCACTAAAAGTCACTGGTCTGGGTTTTTAATTTTTTTTTACCAACAATATACAATAGAACGCCTGATAATATTTTATCTCGAGTCTTTTCACAAAGAAAAGTAAGCTAACATTATTCTTCACCCGTTTAAGTATTGTATAATAATAATAATAATAATAATAATAATAATAATAATAATAATAATAATAATAATAATAATAATAATAATAATAATAATAATAATAATAATAATAATAATAATAATAATAATAAATATAAAATATTTACCTTTATTCTAAATGGAGAAACAATTTCGGAGGCCATTTCCCCTAATTGATGTTTCTCTCTGTGGTGTTTCTTCCTCTTCCTTCCTCCCTCTTCTTTATCTCTATCCTTCTTCTTCTTCTTCCCTCCTTCACGATGCCTCCTTTCCCTCCTTGAGGTGCCCCCAGAGGGATCCTCTTCTGAAGGGAAGGATTCCGAGTGTGGAGAAGGAAGACTATCAGCTGACACATCCAGCGATGATGACACATTATTGTCAGTATTATTGTTAATAATATCATTGTTGTTGTTGTTATTATTATTATTATTATTATTATTATTATTATTATTATTATTATTATTATTATTATTATTATTATTATTATTGCTGTTGTTATCGGTTATGTTGCTTTTATTTGTTGGCACCGATGGGGCAGGGGCCAATGCCATTGAAGAAGAAGATGATGATGATAGGGATGAAGGAGAATTTAAACCAGAAGCACACGATGAATCATAAACTTTGGTAGTTAATGAAGATGTACCTAAAAATAATAATAATAATAATAATAATAATAATAATAATAATAATAATAATAATAATAATAATAATAATAATAATAATAATAATAATAATTTCAAGCCTCCTGAAAATATTTCTTTCAACAAAAGAAATTTTCTTTAAAATTATTCTTGAATAAAATAAAACAATTGATTTTAGTATAGTACCAAGCTTTCGTCCGTTCACTTCGGACATTTTCAAAGGAATAAATTTTATTTTAATATTTTAACAATTTGATAAAATAAATTTCGTTAGTAAACTAATAACAAAAATAAATAAATAAAATTAATAAATATATACTAAAATTAATATATACTAAAATCAATTGTTTTATTTATTTATTCAGAATAATTTTAAAGAAAATTTCTTTTGTTAGAAAGAAATATTTTCAGGGGTTAAAACATCAAAATCATACATTAAATAAATGTGCTGATATTGAGTTTTTAGAAATAATAATAATAATAATAATAATAATTTTTATTTCATAATAATAATTTTTATTTCATCGTATCAAATACACTTAATAAATTTACATTACAGGAAAAAAGATTCAAAATTTAAATAATCGTATCAAATTACTCTTTACTAAATTTACATTACAGAAAAAAATCAATAAATAATTTTATAATACTAAATGTTATTTACTAATATTACATTAAAAAAAATATATATTTGACCACAGCTAATAATATAGTGAAATCTAGCTAATCAAACAATAAAATACGTGTCTACAAAGTGATATTTTAATAATAATAATAATAATAAAAAATATAATAATAAACTCGTATGATGTGATTGTAGATAGAAGGAACAAATAATTTACTACAAGCTCATAACACTTCATGTTTGAATAATAAAAAAAAAAATGTATTAAAATAAGGTGCATTACTATTAATTTTGAACACTACCAGTGCATTAATAGTGCAAGTAAGAGTGAATTCCTAAGCTTCGATATAATAATTAAAGACGTTAAAACTAGTTAAAAACCTAACAATTATATATATATATATATATATATATATATATATATATATATATATATATATATATA
>JABUQX010056555.1:0-35008 GCA_015478945.1 Trachelipus rathkii
TATATATTATTGTTATTTATATTTACCTTATTAACATGTTAAATAAATGATTAAAGCAGTAAGTCAATAGAATACAAAACGTTAGAGAAGCTTGATGTAAGAGAGAGTGATGACAGGGGCTGTTCACTTTAACAGATTTAATTATCTGAGTAATTGCTTTTATAAGGTACGTGAAAATATAATTTATTTAATAAATTTATCATAAAATAATTTTATAGATAAAAGTTATTATTTTATACTAAAATATATTTAATACAATATAAATGATAATTAATTATTATGGTTATAAATAGATTAAATGAGTGATTTTTATTATAAAGTTTTAATGATTAAAATATTAATTTTTTAATATATTTAATATATATTGGCTAAAGTATATATTAATAATAATCTTACGTTCTGTATATAGTATTATATAAGATCTATCAAAGGGTATTATTTCATATTAATTTATCGTACTTTAATGTTTGATCCAAAAGGTGGATGAGATGATAATAACTTAAGAAGTGTGTGTATGTGTTGTGTGGTGTGTGATGTGTGTGTGTGTGTAAAATCTGTGTGCGTATGATAATTAGGTTAATAATAACTTGTGTTATATGCTAAAGTATCATCTGTGTGACTTGAAGATGTAAGATTAAATATTATGTTAGTGAGTGTAATATATCTGGTGGTTGTAAAGATATAATATGTGAGTATTTGGAGATTAGGAACAAGTGTGCGAGTAATCGCTTTTATTTAACAAGCTATTAAGTGAAATGTGTTAATATAAAGTATAATAGAGTTCGATATGTGTTTGTGATACGCATGTTTGATATATAAGTTAGTATATATATATATAATGTATTAAGTGTTTATGGTAAATTAATATTATTACGTTGTCATTTTATTTCATTGTTGTATTGTGTATACGATTTCGATATATAGCGATGAGAATTAATATATTAATTGTTTGTATAGAGTGTACTCGAATGTCCGCGGTGTGTGAGTTGGGTTGTATGCTTGATTTATGTGTTGTGTGTGGAATTATGTTGTATGTGTGTGTTGGCACTTCTAATAATATTAAACATAATTAAGTAAGTCAGGAATGTAAAAAACCACTAGATAGCATATTAAATATTATTATTAATTAAAAATATAAAATTAAATACTAAAGTAAATTAATAATAAATATTATATAATAATAATAAATAGATATAATGATTAATAGTAAATAAAAAAGTTATTAATTTAGAATACAAAGTAAATAAACATATAAATGATTAATATAATTAAATAGTAATGAGTTAAAGCAGTAACGCATAAAATAAATAAAAAGTATATATATGCTAGATAAAGTTAAGCAATAAGCATGAAAAGCTTAATAAGAGATAATCAGGCCCTAGAAGCAGCACGATTACAACCAAATTCTAAAGAAAGCAGGTACGCAGTCACACGGCCACGTAAAATCAAAACGTACAAAATACTAACATGCTACCGGGTAAAAGCAATACATCCCATTCAGGTGTTTGTGGAGGTACACATGCTGAGTTCGCGGCGTTTAAGTGCCTTTTTAAATGAACACTAGGAAGAGCCACCACCTTACGCTATTTTTATTTTAATAAAGATATATAAAGAATATAAAGTTGTAAATTATAAAATTAGTTATGATATAGACCCTATGTGGAGTGTAACTTACACAGTAATACGGATTATGAAGTTAAAAAGAATAAAACAAAAAGATGTACATTGAGTTTCTTTTAATTATCATGTATTTACGCAAGAAAATAACGAGAGCAGATTAAACAAAAAGCATAGCCGAACACCGGGGACGCACGGACTCAGGGTGTCATGGGTAACTTCACCCCTCTATTAATTCTACTGGTGACTATTATCTCCGCCTTTTACGAGAGGGTTCTCCGATCCTGCCCTTTGTTGATATAATATGTGGTTGTGCGGGGATTTTCATAAGCACGTTATACACCTATATACGAGGTGGAATCGTACCCACCTTCATTCTCCGTTAAAGTGTTGAGGTATGACAAGCCTAAAAAACATGACGTTATATGCCAGTAACACATGAATAAAATGTGGGCATGCATATCTTAATATATATATACTTTTCCCCCTCCTTGTTGTCTCGGGCTGGCTCAGATGCCCATATAACAAAATCAACTTTATATGGGTATTCATTTGATTCTATATTTCTTTCCAAGCTGTAAATAGAAATTTTCTTCCTTCACAGCTGTTTTAATAGATAATTCTTCTATCAACCTATTAATTATCGTAAACAAGTTGTAGTAATAGTCATAAACAAATGTTTATAAAATTAATTATACACAATCTAAACTGTTGGTCAGCTTAATCATAAATTCGTTGTTTATTTCTTACTCTTCTAATATCAATTCTTATGAGAATATATTGAATTTGTTAAATTATTAATTTTCAAGTTTAAGTTAAACAGAATAGTAGAAGTTCATGTAAAATTGTTTATTAAGGAATTACTATAATGAGTAATTAATCAATAAAGATCAAAATTATAGTGGGATCTGATTAACATTTGAGATTACCAATGTGTACCATTAAGTTACTGGTTGCATAGATTTTTACATAATTTTAAAAAAATTTTTTTCAATGCTTTAAGTCTATCGAAATACCAAATATGTGTATTGTGTTGGATAATGGAGGTACTAGTACGTTTATTGATTACATACAAATCTTTTCATATTCGCTTATTTTACGTCAAAGTAACGCATACACATGTTGTGTGCAGATTTCGTCTACAGTATAGGATTCACAATCCGCGGAAGAATTGTTGGGAAAATTTAAGAATCTAAAGCCATGAGACTGTCAAATTTCAAAATACTTATTTCAATGGATCAAATACAGACGATTAAATAAGTTAACAAATAAAAAAGGCGGGTCATTGGTACTATTTATAATATGGAATGCAATGCTTCTTATCGATGTTTATCATTTTGAAACGGTGTACGCAAGATAAGAATAGAGCTAAGAACAAACGCATCAATTTGTATGATTTTCATAATAAATAGACTGATGAAGTGCATCATCAATTGATGCGAATGGTCTCAAAGATTACGGCAATCAAAGATTAGAGCGTTCAATCTAAAGACGAACCTCTATTCAAATGATTAGTAAGCAGCTTCGCATGCTAAGAGGAAGCATTTTATGGATGGAGCTATATATATTACAAAAGCTTGGTAAGCAGCATATCAATGATGAATATATGATTTTTAGTAGCTAGGAGGACAATAATATCAAAAGTTTTGAAGGCATCAAAGTCTATGCGCTTAAGTCAAAAATATCGGAGTGTTAGTGAGTGCTATGAATAGTGTAAGTGCTTATGCTGCGTAGTTAGGTGTGAGTGGAACAGTGTAATATGGTTTAATTTTTTGCTATAAGTATCTATGGTAGAGATGTTAGAGCTGGTTATTAAAGTGTCATGGATGTGTATAAGTGTTGAGTAAAGGAGACTTTATTGCTCAATTAGCTAAGGATTAAAAATTTCTAATCACTCACGGCATAGGATTCTAATTGTATACAACAATACATAGAGAGTTATCATAATATCGACAATAAACTTAATTATATCGATTAGTTAAAGAAATGAAGTAAAGCTTATAACCTAAGGGGTAGACACGCTCATAATTAGGGTTATTGCGGCTCCGCTCGCAAAGCATGGAGACTTAGAAAAAAGACTTGAAAAAGTGGAACTCAAGTTGGTTCACTTATATATTCTCCACTGGGGCTAATCTAATTATAAATAATAAAATATATAAAGCAAATGAGTCGATCTCACTTTGTCTAAAGAGAGATCTCAACATATTAATTAGAGAATCCTATTGTACATCTGTTAAGAAGAATTTGTGACTCTGTAGTCATGACAATCAGTTCGATTATTAAATAGGCCAGTTTGATATGCTGCTAGCTTACTACATATAAATACTATAAAACATCTAGATTAAGAAATGAATTCTTGATTATGAAAAATATTAATATACATCCAGTAGTGTTTACTATCTTACGAATGTGATGTTTAAGAAAACAATACAAGGTAAGCATAAGTTATGTAGGTGGATTCATAAAAATGCATCAACAATCATTACTAAACAATAATCAGGAAATACACTATAAACGGATAATAATAATCATACACATTGATAGTTGGCAAAGGATATAAAGTCCGAAATAATCATGGGGCGGGGTGGCGGTCAAAACATAGGTTAGGGGCTACCAGACATTGATCAAAAAGGGCTAAGTCGCCATAAGAGAAATGGGTACAAAAAACGACTTATTGTCGGTGTCAATTGAAAAATTGAGACTTACTGGTTAATTATTTGTCGAAGTATAGGTGTGTATAGTGTATTGTGCGTATTAGATCTTCGCGCACTACGTGTTAGTATATAAGCTATAAGTTATAAATTATGCAAAGAGGTCTAATATTGGGTAAATGTTAAATGTTCATAAGTGAAGAGGGAAACAACATCAAAGGTAAGGAGTTTATAAGTGTTGGTGTTGATGTGTTGATTGATGTATGTGTGCTGCTGCTATTGCACTCACATCAGCGTCACAGATTTATAAACGCTTAGATGAGCAAAAGTCTACAGGGTAGAGATCAACTATAATAGGGGACTTTGGTTTAAAAAGTTGTGAACGAAATACTGTGACGGGTGGCACGAGTGAGTGAAGACACAAACATGGTGAGCTTGAGAGATTGTGCCGGCTAACACAGATGCACACGCAATGTTATAAATGGTGGTCGCCAGACGATACTTTAAGGCTTACAAATAGTGGGCACATGGTCAACAACTTATTTTCAATGTTCTTTCTATTGATATAAAAGATCAATAAAAGGGCTAAGCCCTAAAGGAAGGAACACACTAAATTGAACTAACTGTGAGTATATTCAAAATCTGAACTTTATGCATTGAAGAATATCAAAAAATATCACCATATGTGGGATCAAAAATTTGACATCACACGATTGGTGAGCGTTACGTATAAAGTCATTTTGAACAAAAGGTGTTGGTCAGAAGGGATAATTATACAGAAATTTATGGAATATAGTCATTTAAAAGAATTTGATTCGTGCAGTCAAACAAAACATTTGGGTCTATCTAATACAACACTTACTTTGCTCTTAGTTAGAACGGCAGAAAAATATGAGTGATCCCCAATGGGGAATGTACCGAGAATGATTGGTGACAATATCATCGTCATAAGGCGACACAGTGAGAAAGAAAGAGAGATTTTAAAATATAGAACAAATGCCCTTAGCATCAAATAGATGATGCGAACTGACAACTAGTAAATTATGCTTTATTACTTAACTATTATGAGTGGTATTAATGGAGTTCTTAATGGTACCACAAAAAATTCAGTACTCATACATTAAGAAAGAGTTAAGCAACCAAGGGAGTAGAGGTTCAGTACACAAGTTTAAATATTGATAGGTGGCGTGTTTTATTCACAGCTCAAGATAATATATAAATGTTGAGGATTTTAATTATTTTTTTAAGCATGAATTCAGACAGTTAAGAGCAACCCGTTTTGCCGCGCTAGTCTGTCATATTTGCTGACTGAAGTGAATCTCTGATAAGTTAAAAAATACATACACGGGTCTCACTAGCTCTATACACGATTTTGTGTCAAAGCGAATTGCGAGATTCTTTGAGATAGCTTACTAAATATGATATTTTTAAGCAAGAACTTGGGATTTGCGAAAACAAGTTTGTAGATTAGAGCACGTTGGGGCGCATTTAGAATGATTCACCCATTGGACAAAACTAAAAAAATAAGATATGAGTTCAGAAAAAGTTATTGGATTATTTTCTCAATAATCCATCTAACTCATATCTCGTGCATCGAGTTTCTTAAATAAGAGAATTTAGGAGAGAGATATTCGATTAATGGATATAATTGAGGTTCCAAAAAAAAAAGGTTCAATTTTCGGAGCATCAACATCAAAAGTCAGGTGAGTCACGCCGCAACAATTTACAGTTACTCTAGTAACATCCTTTTAAAGCATAGAGCGAGTCGAGCGTAAATAATATGCTGAGCAGGGCATTGGTAAAGAGAGTGTGGAGTACGCAATATTAGCGATTTGTGCAAATTCTCTTTTTTACACCCAGAGTGTAACTCGCAATGATAGAGGTAAACATTTGGATTTATTTACATTATATATCTTGAACAACATTATTTATCAAAAACGCTTGCGTCTCCGCAAAACTCGGCCATAATTATTCGTCTGCGTTGTTCGCTAATCTGAAAACCTTATCAGGCAAAACGAAAAATCGTTTATAAGATCGCAGAAGCAGGATTTATGAGAATATAAGGGTCGGTGTGATCCGATTGACAACGCAGTATGATAGAGATAAGAGCATGAAAGTAGGAAGAAGAAAGAAGAAAGAGAAGCTAAGAGAACCACAAATTAGACTCAAGTTAACTTTCTTTTATTAAAATCAAGCACAAAAGCTTTTTATCTTGTGCGGTAATTATTCGTATCTATTGTAAACAACTGCTATTATATTTTTTCGTTCGTCATTTTTTTCTTTATAACATTTATTGGATATGGTTTCTCTCTAAAAGCTATTAAGAAATGCTGCTATATAGTATACTCTCCAGTACTACTTGAGATACAATTTATTAATTATAATAAATTTTACTGATACCTTCCTTTCCACACATTATGTAAGTAAAAGGACTATCCCTACGTTGTGATTATAAGTCATGAGATACGTATTCAGATTAATACAGTTGTACAGACGTTCTTGTAGCGTGGGTAGTTCGCGATAGTTCGGTTCGGCCTGTGCAACTATATTGTCAAGTACTAGCTGGTAGGAACAACAATTCTCAGTTCCGCGTACTTATACCCTAATTATAATAATATATATATTATATATATATATATAATAGCAATTAATGAGATGAAAACGCTATCTATTATATTAATATATATAATATATATTAATTAATATGATTATTAATATAATTAATAATTAATAATTAATTATAATTAATATTATTATATATATATATTATTCTAATTATCCAATTAGTTATGTCATGTGTAATTATGGAGTAGTGTTTGTTTTGTGTGCTAATATAATATATGACTTTTGTCTGACAATGTTGATGATATTTATTCCCTTGCTACTTTATCTGATGCACTAGATCAGGTGTGTGATTGGTTTATAACTCTAGATTTCACCTTTCTCTGTGATATATATTTAGACAATAAATATTAATTTATGAAAGAATAAAAAAGTTTATTTAATTAATATAATAAATTATTAAAACATAAACATCATAATATTTGAATGTATATAAATTTTTTAATTATAGATATATATATAAAAAATAACTATTCAAACCTTTGATCGATATAACTTGCTATTTATTTGAAATATAAATTCATTAGACCTTATTTACTAAATTATTCAATAATTTTTCATATCTATTTCACCTATATTTATAACCATACTATCATAAGCGTCTCTAACTTCTAGCCAATCTCTTTTCAATCTGAACTATAGATGAATTTAATGAAACTATATATATTTGTAGCTAAAAGATAATATAGAACCAGTTTTCGATTAGAAATAAAAAAGCCTGACAGTATATATATTGTCATTTATAACCATAATAGTATAAATATATAATATATAATACAATTATGTATAACAAATTCAATAATCATAACAGTAACTATTGCTTATGGTAAACGGATATGTAGTAAATCTTAGTGCAAACAGCTTTAAATAGCGGATAAATCCTTAACCCTTCCTCTAAGATGTCTTCCAATATTATAATGCATAAATTTTATCAATATTAAGCTAATACATAATATCTAACGCTACTAAATTGACAACTTCCCAGCAAAAAACATAAATGAGTATTTCAACAAACTTAGAAAATGTCAAAACAGCGAGTCATCGTCCCATAAGCACATTAATGTACGAAACTCGAGTCAATTACCCCCCGCAGAGTCTGTCTGATAATAGTTAAACTAGATCTGAACTCTACTAACTACCCCCTTATATATTTATTAATAATATAAGAGTCACCTATAATAATATCTTCATATATGCACACCCCACATACTATATATCTTTTAAAATATGATAATATCAATTTAAAAAACCTACAAAATAGATAATATCATTATTATATATATAATAATTTGAAGAATATTATATATTATAAATAGTATATTAAAACATACATAATAATATATATGAGGAGATTCAGAATGTCAGCCGGATGCCGATCGAACCGGATCAGCAAATCAGTCCGGGATCCGGGGGCCAAGACATCCGGACCAATTCTTATATAATATTACTATATAAATATAGTATACTCTATAATATTAAATAAATCTATAATATACCTTAAATTATTAACCTATATAAAAATAAATGCTAAACTCTAGGACGTATGTCACACGAAAGTTAAAGTAATCAGACGACTACATTGGCGCAACACTAAATCTATAAATTTGGGTAATTCAAATTTAATCTTTTAGATTTATTAGCATATCACTATAAACACACAACAAACGAAAATCATGATTATTCATTATATGTAAGTTGTATTTACTTTATGCTAATGTTATATCTATAGATGATAAGATAATTTTAAATTTAGAAGTATTTATAAGATTATATTAGAAAAAGGATTTATGAGATGATAAACTAATAAGGTATTTAGATGGCAAGATATAATATCAATATTTCGTATATAAGAGTATTCATCATAAAGTAAATAAATTATAAAAATAAATTGCAAAATCTTAAATACATATTAAAAAGAAATTGATATATATAAAAACACAAAAATACTATAATATTATAGAAACTCTAAATCAGCTTTTGTCTCTGATTAGATGAATTATAATATATAATTATAACTTTTTGCTTAATAACCAATTGAATAATAAATATAATAAATTATTAATTCTAAATAACTAATAGCATTAATTAAATAATGCCACATTTTGAATACATATTCAATACTAATTGATACAAATAAAAACACAAAAATACTATAATTTTATACAAAATTCTATAATACTATACAAAATGATAAATAAGATATAATTATAAATATAATTATAGTTGAATAAAAATCATACGTTACTATGTCTAATCTCAATATATATGAGTGCCAAACATAATACATTCTTAAACTGCGGAACTGGAGTCAGAAGTGCAGGGCAATTCGGGATTTCGTGCATTAGGTAAATAGACTGAAATGTATTAGCTCTTGGTATCGGAATTCATCGTCTCGCCTTGCCGCGGTGAAAAAGGCGACTACTGTCCCACAAACTTAAGAAATATCTTATTGATTATACTAAGGAACGAAATTATATATATTATAATTATATATTATATACATTATATATCTATGTGTATTTATATATTATAATATATTAACTATTATGATATATATGTTATATATATATATAAATATATATATAAATATATATATAATATAAATATATATAAATAATTATATATATATATATATATAGTATATATCAACATATAGATAACACGACTCATGCACTCGGCACTCGTGCTCGATCACGAGTGACATTATAAACGATCTATTGGTGAAAGATTTCTAATTACGAAATATTGCTTATTTTTGCGAAAGTTGGGCAAATAAATGAAAATTATACATAATAAAGTTAAATAAATTATGTCAACATTGCTATTTTATTTTATTTTAGCGCTATAATAACGTTAACACAATAAAAATAGCAACACCGTGTCCCAAAGCAATTGGCGTAGAATTAGTACAGTTAACTGTGAATATTATCTATATAAATTGTCTTCAATACCTTTGATAATGATAGTAAAAGAAACAGACCCATTTTCCGTAATAAAAACCTGTCTACTAAGGCTGTGCTCACCAAGTACTAACAAGTCAAACCATTAGAAAGATATCCCATAATTCGACACTCTAAAAAAGATTAGAGAGACGACTCTAAAACACATTTTAATCGAAAACGGTGTCTATAGTGAACTCAATACGAGGTCGATGATCTAATTCATATACAAGATAAATTTCAATTTTAGTTCAAATATAATATATGATCCTCTCCATGAATGAAGATTCCTAATATGCTATTGCATAAATTAAATCGTTTCTCGAAATTATAAACTAACGATAAACAATCTTCAAATCATAGATTTAACGAACTATCAGATCTCGAGCTATCTACCATTATCTATCGACACAATCGTACTTAACAATACTAAAATAAGTCTTAAAATGTTTTATAATTTAGTGATAACGCTACATCACTTTATATATAGAATCAATATAATCAAACATATACTGTAACTAATATTTCCTACTTTTATATCGTTAAAAACAAAATTCTAAGCTTTCTTTTAAAGGTGATCTAATTATTCCACACAACTGAAAAAGAGTTAAGATACTAGATACTGTGATATATAATCTAATCCCAACTTCCGAGTATATTGAGATGTCTACACGCGCAAAATAAATTTCTCTATCTTATAAAGTAAGATAAATCACACCATTAATTCGAGAATAAGATGGCACTAGATCACACAACAGACATATCATGCGAGACTCCTATGCACAATCCAGAACACACAAGCTATCAGTAACAATAACGTATTCATATTCCTATAGACAAATATGATACTACGAGCACATACTATGCCTAAGGAATATTCCACTTAATATAAAGTTATAATCATTACCTCATATGTAATAATTAAAGCTGTGGATCAAGATTAGGGGGTGCTCGAGGTACGTGTAAGGGTATGTACGTTTTATATCGCGGGAGATATACAGCAAATGCTTATCAGTAAATAATGGGTAATATTCAGGACATCTTATTTACAATTTTATCATGCTGAACCTGTAGTTAGACACCATACAAGTCTCTATCAAATCAGAATTTTATTTCTCAATCTTAAAAAAATAAAAAAAAAATATGCAAATCATCTTCATATTTGGGATTATAAAATATTTCTTTAGATTTTGGTTGCTAAATCAATTAAACATATTACTTAATCACAAAATTTATTTGAATACTTCTTTAAGCAATTTTCAGAGTACAATTCCACTTGCTAACCACGAAATTCAGGTTGGTAAATTGATATACGTCAGCAGCATAGGGAAAATGAACTGTGTAGACGGCTAATGCCAGTGAGGCAAAGTTGATTGAAAGCAGAGGAGTGACTGCCCTTTAAATATACTCTGCTTGGTATAATCCCGACATTACAAATCTGTGCTCGTGTAATACCTGATCTCCTTCGCATTTGAATATTTGCTCATACTTGAAAATATTGGCCCGTTTGGCGATGACATTCAAATGACCTACGAATTGTTTGCATATATATATATATTGTGATATCTTTTGTACGTCCTTTTTGTGTCAAAATATGCAATTGAACTATGCCAAGTATTGTAAAAACAAGCTATATTCCGAATCCCATGCTGATGGTAACCTCTTGCAAGCCTCATTAATTAATGTGATATTACTATCTTCATAACCGATGGATTTACTTACCCAGTTGGGGGTATCACTTCAAGGGAATATCAGGAACCGTATCGAGTAGTGCGCCCCGAGGCTAAATACAAGTAAGCTATTCTGAAAGGTAGCTCGGAGGAATCTTTAGTAGATAGAAGATGTCGAATGGATGGTAATTATGTTAATTTTCTCAATCATGAAACATTTTATTATATTATTTGGAGTTTATAGCATGCGTATGTTACCTCATAAAATCTTCCATACTCACATCTCCGTCACACTCACTCTCCTGCCTTTTCATATTTCTCTTCTACTCATCTCATTATCTCTCAATTTTTCATTTTGCCAGCTTTAATTTTCTCTTTGAGAGCAATTACCGCGTTTAGTCCTGTAAAGAGAAACCGGAAGATTATGTTCAATGAGCCTCAATTTATATAAGCCTTAAATGGCAAAGTGCAAACTTTGGACCGACTAGTTTAGTAATGTCAGGAATATAAAGTCTGATAAAAACCACTATTTTAGCCAAATACTAGACTTAATATTGGTGCAAACATTTCTTACTTATTCGAAAAATTTCTAATACATGAATTATAGTACTCTACAACAGAACGGCGGAAATGCATTCACTACAAATTTCATGCATATTAGACATAAAATAGATACTGTCCATCTCGCCCTGCCGAGCAGAATATTAAAATCTATAATAATGCAGGGATATTCTCTTTTGGAGATATTGATTGTTAAAATAAATAATAGCCTAAAATATGCAATAAATGATTATTAAGATCGCGAAGAACCAATCAAGGGTAACGCCACGTAAAGAGGAAATGAAAGATAGAATACGCAATAATGAAGATAAAAGATTGTTACCTATATCTCGATTCAAGTTAAATTTACATCAGATTAACTTATATCAAACGAACAATCCAATACTGAGTTCCAAGATTAATTCCGCAGATATAACCGGGATATTCTAGAGATTAATATCATTTTGTCTATCTCTAATTTCATATCGTATTAATATTACCAAAACAAAAGATGTACATTCCATTCTAAAAACATAGCTGAATAATATTCTAATTTATTGATAAAACATAATAATAATGAGTCTCTACAAACAACCAGATTACGAGTATTATATTAGGTTAATACATAAATTCGTTAGCTAACAATCATGGGTAATCATGATTCTTATTTATAATTCGAGACTAGTAAGATCACAAATCGCAAAATATAAATTAACTACAACTAAAATTTGCAATTTATCAAAATTTTCCAATAAAGCATAAAAAAAATAAAAATGACAAAAACACGTACAAATTAACCATACAACTTTTGTGCTGGTTCCCAATAAAGAATTACAATATATATTGGTGCGAAATGTGACTTAAATTAACTCTTACATCAATTTAGGTTATATCATTTATACATGGAAGATCATGTGACATTAGTCCTACTTACATATTACTATAATTCAAGTAAAGGGCAACTATATTGAGTATATAGTTTGAGAACTATCAAAGCAATTGACAAATCAACATCATATCGAAATTTTACGGTCAGTCTTAGACAAGCATACAAAACAGAAGATCTTGCAGTTGTAACTTACTAAAACAACACCTAAGTCAGTCTGGTGGAATTGGGTTATTAATACCTTCACAAATCTGCTCTGCCTATCAGCGAAAAAATAACTAGCTAACTCGTGAATTTAACTTAACGTTAACATAAATAATAGTTTTGGAATCCAAATTTTCTATATTAACATATAATTTAAATGAACAAGTAAATCAACTATAAACTGTAGTATATAATCAAATAAAATTTTATCTAAAAAATAAATTTTTTTAAGGAAGAGATTTGAAAAAGTGGAAAGTTCCTGTAAATACCGTCCAGAACCAAGTTAGTTCCAGCCAGAACCGGAACTTTTAAAAAATCGAGGTTCCAGGACATCACTAATCACCATTCAAAATTACTGAAACCATGCTATTTTGGAGCCAGCAAATATTTAGTGAATAAAGCCAGAGCATACCAGAGGTGTCGAAGTAAAGTAAAGGAAAGCATTCTGTGACTTTGTGACAAGCATTCTGTGACAAAAAAAAATAGGATTTTATATAATGAACAGATACAGGAACTTATTTCTTTCTATGGGGATGATGAAATAACTAGGTTATGTCCTGGCTAATGTGACTGTTTAAGTGTTAGAATGGCTGATAGCAAAAAAAAAAAGAACATGTACAGAAATGTCTATTATTGTCAAATTTAAAATAACTTTTTCCCAAATACAAATACAACTCAAAAGATCCTGTTAGATTTTCAACATTTACAAAGTTAAGACCAAAGTGGTGAATGATTGCAGGCCTAAAGGACACTCATAATGTGTGCATGCGCACACATCATCAAAACCCACTTATGGTATCAAGTATTGCTCACAAAGACATTACATATAAGACTTTGATAGAAAAGTGGGTTTGTAATATGAACAATCTAAAGTGTATGCTAGGACAAGGCAGAAAATGTCCAGGAAAATTCAGAGTGGAAGAGTATTTAAAAACTCTCAAAATTAGATGAAAGAAACAACATTAATTATTAACAGTGAATAAGTATAGATAGGTCAACACTCACCACAATTTTTTCATCAAGAGATGAATTTAGGCACTCTATCTTCCAAAATTCTTTCCCTAACATGCCACCATTATATTTCCAAGTCACAATCAGAATATTTAAAATATCTTAAAAGAAAACTTGGACAACAAAGACATTATTCTTGGTGATTTTTCTGAAAATTACTGCTTTGTTGTACAAGATGAAAGCCAGAGCTTTCACTGGTCAAACAGTCAAGCAACTGTACACCCTTTCATGGTTTATTATAAAAATGATACGAAAAAATGTCAACCATAAATTTTTTTGCTTTATCAGTGACTCAATGATCCATTCAGTGTTTTCAATTCATGCATTTCTTAAAACACTTTTGCCTGCCATAAGTTTTATTCTTCCAAATTGCACCAAAGTTCACTATTTTTCTGATGGTTGTGCTGTCAGTACATAAATAAGTACAATTTCATAAATCTGTGCTATCATCTTTCAGACTTTGGGATGAATTGTGAATGAAATTTTTTTGGTACTGGGCATGGTAAGAATGCCAGTGATGATATTGGAGGCAAAGTTAAAAGGGCTGCAAACTAAGGAGAGTTTCCAAAGGATTTGTAAATCTCCAATTATAACAATTAGAATTTTTTAAATTTTCAGCAGACTATTTTGCTGATTCAATAAAATTCTTTTACATTCCATTTGAAATATCAAAAATTGAAGAACAATTAAAATCTAGATTTCAGACTGCTCAAACTTTAAAAGGTACACAAGGATTCCATAAAATAATTCCCAATAATTTAATGGTAGTCAAAGCATTCACATCAGATTCAACTGAATACATTGTACACCAAATTTCATCTGACAAATCAATTCCATCCATGACCTACATTGATTACAAAAATAGGCAAATATGTTCTTTGTACTTGATAAGATTCCTTACATTGGGTTTATTGAGGCAATTTCAGATGAAAAAGATTGTAAAATTAACTTCATGCACCAGGTTGCAAAAAACATTCTCTTTTTTTGTCCACTGAGGATATATATTAGGTACTTATGAAGAACATTTTGAGTGTTGAGTACCCCCTAATTGAATACAGTTGTCGCAATCACATACTTGAAAGAAAAGAAGCTGCAAAATTTCCTTCTAACAAAGTTATTCTAGACATAGTACAGCATAGTTAATTAAAATTTTCAAAAGTCCAATATAAACTAAATTTTAAAAATTACTAAAATATACAAACACTTAACCTTGTATGTATTACAGATACAAAATGAATGAAGGATCTCCCTATTTATGCTTGATGCTTTACTTTTTTTTCATTTCTCTTGTACTTGGTGGGGGTCCCCTCCCCCAAATTAAAAATTAAACATGGCCATATTTTTAATATTGTCCTTATATAAAATATTACTTAATCATTTTATAAGCTAAAAATCTCTATTGAAAGGCTTTTTTTTTTCACAATCTGTATAAATAAGACCGAGATGAAGTTTAAAATTTGGGGTTGGCAAACAACCTCCAAACTTGGGGTATACATAACTTTGCTTCTATGTTAGATTACGGGGTGTACGGACTGAAATTTTATTCAAGCCAGAGCCAGATTTCTTAATGAACATTTCCTTAATTTATATAAAGAAATGTAAAAAAACTATTTTATAAATTTATAGTATAAAATTTTATATATCTAATATATTAAATATATATATCTATATATATTTAGTATTATAATATAAATTAATATAATTATATATATATATATATATATAGTATATATAATACCGTATATATATAGTATATATATATATATTATATAATCATAATATATAATAATAACTATATTAATATTATAATAATATAATATATAATAATTAAATAAACCGATATTTTATTCATTTAATTGATTACAGATTGATCATAAATAATTAAGAAATTGTAGTCTATTGATATTTGTTAAAAGGATTTTAATATCGTTATTAAAGCTAAATAAGAGCATATAATAGGTGTAAAATACTGCCACAAAAAATTAAAGACTACGCATTCACAAAAAATTTCATACAATGGCCATTCATATGAAACATTATGAAAACATCTCAGCGAAGACGAAATATACTGGAAGTAAAAAATTTGGATAATGTATAAGGAGAATTCCTGTATTTTCATAGAACATGACATCCCAAAACAGGCGAAAAGATTGAGCACGTCACACAAGCAAACTGGAACCGATCATTTGAAGAAAATTATTTCCCCAAAATTTGCTTCTCCATACCCAAATCACAGCAATTTCAGATAATAAATTTACTCAAATGCAAACCAGCTATCACAATCACTGAAGCAGCAGGGAACTTCGTAAAACTTGGTTGCCCACTTCAACCAAATACCATTATTTCTAGTAGAAATTTTTGTTGAGAGATGAATATTTAAACTTCATACAGTAAATTGCGATCAGCAGTATTCAAGAAATTATCTAAGGCTGATCATCGATATCATTTACTACAGATATATGAATAGCTAAATATTCAAACGGTATTTATTCTTTACTCACTGGCTTACGAGCCAGTTGAAAAATTGGACTATGTATTTCATTATACTATATATATATATCCATAATATAATAATATCATATATATATACGATTATATATATATATATATATAATATATATTATATATATATATAATAATTATATCAATGAAATTATATTATAATTATAAAAGCGTCCTATTCAATTCTTGATTTAAATTAACTTAATGATATCTTATTATCATATTTTGAATATTTGAGTAATTATTTCAATAATACTTAGGTATTTACTACACTGTGTATAATACTGCACAACGGTTACAGCCTATCATTTGTTAAAATGGGATGGGTTATGAAAAAATCCCTTCCAGCAATTTTTTTATTTAATCAAGTACACCATTAGTAATTCCAAGTTCCACTGGACACCGCGAAAATACCATGTCTATTACACTGGAATTCGTACACCTGTAATTATATAGATATGAAAAAGGATTCAGATTCAGTTGACTTCAGCAAAATACCATAGAGAGGGTAATGGATGTAGTTCGCATATTTCAAATATTTTTTCTGATTTGCTAATTGATTATACCAGAGTTCAATTAAACTTGCTAATAATATATATACAATATAATATCACAAAATCTATATATCCAAAATTTCCTTAAGATTTAAGATACAAATTATAGTGTTATCACTATAAGACTTATCTGGATATCTTTGTAAAATAATAATATACTTTATATATTATATCTCAATTAATGTGATTAATTGAGTATACCAATGTATACAATCCCTAATATAAATATCTTATAAACAAAGACAAAATACATAAATAATAACAATATATAACTAGTTCTCATCAAGTTGAAAAAAACAAAACAGTAGCGTCGGAGACGTAACCAGTCCACCATTTTTTGTGGCAGATGAAATTCGTCGCACTAATATGAAAAAAAAAAAAATAATTTTTTATATTTTTCTTCTCAACTCAAATAGCAGCAGTAGCTCAGTACTACAGTTTTATTAGTTTATTCTAGAAGTTTTATTTTGTACAAATTTATGAAAATTCTTTGATGGAAATTCTTGTACTAAATTACACATTTTATTTGAAAATGCAATATATCACTGCACATTTTAATGTCATCGTTTGGATAATTATTAATATATTTTACAGAATTTTTAAGGGAGTTGGTATTAGTTTTAAACTAGCAAAGCCGAAATTTCTTGTTCAAACATTATACAATATCTTTAAATGAGCTTGTACCTAACTTGTCCCGATTCATCCCCCCCCCATACAAATTGATGATGGGGTGAAATCGAGGACCACCAACTTATTATGATATGTTTTTTTTGATTTGTGGAAATCATAAAATGGATAAATTTGGATATTAATTTAAATATACTTAATATTATGTAAAATTAAAATAAAAAAAAAACATATAACAAAAATTGATCAGTTTCAAAAGAATGTCACAAATTATTATATGTTGTAATAAAAATTTTATTAATCATAATGTTGATGATCATATTCTATACATTTTATTAACTTTTATTACATATAAGAATAATAAACAACTACACTTTTAAACAAATAATTAAATCCAATTAAAATTTAAATACATAGAAAGAAAAAGATAAACACAATGGCCCAATTCACACCTTCAAGGTAAGTCTAAAGAGCTATTATTTCTAAACTTATACAACGCAGAACAATCAAAAAACAGAAGAAAGCCAACAAAGCCATAACACAAACCAAAGAATCCAAACAACAGCCCCGACACACCAACACATGACTACCCATCCTAATCACCTCACAACCAGAACGCCACCACACCAGACCCAACTAGGCACACTATTATTATTAGTAATTGCCTTATCCTAGCTCTAATCTGTGCTAATGAAACCTCACTATATGACTTGATTTTCAGGAAAATAAATTCCAAAACAGTTGTGTATACAATGTATTCACTAAAGTGTCACACCCCTCCCAATGCTACTACTATTTCCTGAAATGTGTAAATAACATGAAAAGGAAAATTAAAAATAATTGAAACTTCTATAAATATTTATTTATTTACTTTTTCAATTTTATCCATTTTTGAAAAGAATTTCTCCAGAGTAGACTGAATTTTTTTAGGCTTATTTCCTCAAATTTTCCACTAGCACGCCATTTGCTTTTCTAAATTATGGCAAACTAAACTACTTGTAATTTACATCTAGATCCATGCTGGTAATCTGTTCTCTAAGGGCATTAAAAGTTTGAAATATTTCATCAAGTTCTTGATGGCGATCTCCTTAAAATCACTTTCTTTATGTTCCATTTCATCATCATCTAAATACATGTTGCTATTCAATCTCAAGAAAATCTTCATTGTTTAATTCTTTATAAGCTGAATCTATTAGTTCTTGAACATTTTCAGTGTCAACTCCATTAAAACCAAGATCTCCAAATAATAAGAAACATCCAAGTGTGGGAAATTAAAAATGAGCTAATCAAATTATGCGTAAATCAAGGGAAAAGTTCAAATTATTTAACAGCACTAATCCGATTTTTGTGATAAACTACAATTTATATATAACATACTGTACATATAAATATCCTATATAAATATCCTATATATATTCTAAATTATATACTTATAATATATATGATTATATATAATATATAATATATAATATATATACTTGCGATTAATAATCAATTTAAAAAAAAAAAAACACAAGTTTAAAAATATTTAATATTTTGTAATAGTTATTTAGTTCAATATTTATTCTATGGAAGTGAGATGCATTATTAATTATAAATTTCTTCTTTTAATAGAAATTTGTATTCATAATTGAAGAAAGCCAGTATGATTTTATTCCAATAAAATGCACATTAGTAATTTTACAAAATTATCAGAATTGCTAATTAAAAATGATTTTACCTCTAAAAATTAAAATACATAAAATGTACAGATACAGAGAATGTATTGTTTTTAGAATTCCATTTTGTTAAATTAAATATTATTATTCAATATAAAACGAACGATTTATCACTGTAATTTATTATCGACAAAAACAGACTTCCATTAACGATCTATGACGCTTGACTGAACACAAAAGTATTCCTAAAAGGAGTTAAGAATCATATCAAGAATCATTTTATAAAATTCTCATACATCAATTAAATGGTAATGTTTAATACAATGATCACTGCTGAATAGAATCTCTAACAATTTACCCATTAAGAACAATTTCATCACGAATAATTACTCTGACAATACAAATTAAACAAGGCTCTACCTCATTTATTTTAATAACAAATCTCCCATTGAAATTACTAGGCTTAATTCCAACCATATATGACGTATTTACATGATCCGCTATTACTAAGGTAAAGAAAAATTTACCGTGATTGCCGTGAAGATTATAATTACTTCCCAAAATTAACAAACATTTACTTACTTGAGGTTTAAACATCCACAATGCCGAATCACGCATTGACCAACTACTTGCACGACATAAGCCTTTTTTACTGACCTAAGGTACTATCTATACTTAATTTACACAAATTTTGAAAGGCAAAATAACCTTGTCATACACACCACCAATCTCACGCGAAGTCAATACCCATTGGAACATTTATTTCCTAAATAATGCAAGACCACATTAACACAAATTGAAAATTTACGATCGATAACATCAATCGCACCCCCCAAACAATATTTATTGATGCTTTCATCGGATACCACATAACCATTCTATAAAACTCTTAAATCAACACGAAAAATCTAACCACTTATTCTATCCTACGGCACTATCAATATATCAATTTATCTAATCTATAAACTTCGACTCATTGACTAAAATTACATGAAACCATGCCTACACACCATTATTTCATAAGAGTCATCCGTTTGTACTTCACTTTGACTCTTATCTCACGAGCAAGCATTCCTTTCGCAAAACCTCACGCAGTTTCAACACGCTGATTGGATAATGTTAATAATTTATTAAATAGAATTTTTATAATTCATATGAACTTCTTCGCATGATAATATGAACACGAAAATTAATTAATCAAATCATATATAAATTTTAATGCTTCTGATATCAAAGCACCAAAAATTAAACAACTACTCTAAGAAATTTATCTTCAACTACACCAATGTGAATTTTGAATTTTAGGACGCTGTAGTTTTGTGATTCACACAGACACACCTATGTGAGTACAAAAGCTGTACGTTTCTTATATCACTACAATACCCCGTGATCACTCACAGAAGGATCATATCAAAGACAATTTGAAAATGACTTAAAGAATTAGATATTTTCCTTTTCAATTCCTTATATAACTTAATTTTAACTAATATAAGGAAAAGGGACAATACAAAAAGTAATGAAAATGAGCTCTTTATTAGGCCTACTGCTCTTTTCCTTTTTTTTTTCTTCAAAAAAAAAGGACAACTATAAATAAAAACCAAAAATTTCAGGCGTTTTTTCATGCAAAAGAAAATACAACACAACACACAACACACACCAAACAAATTATATAAGATAATATACTATATATAATATAAACTATAGTTAACATCAAATATATCAATAATTATAATATAATACAATATACTATATCTTACTAATTCTATATATATATTATATAATATATATTAACTAAAATATATACTAATTTATACTTAAAAAATATATATAATATAACTATAATTATATTACCCTCTTATATACTATATATATATATAATAATATTATTCAGTAAATGTTATTCAATATATTATAATATATATATATATATTAATAGATAATTATATTAATATTAATATATAGTATACTTACATATAGTAGTAATATATATATATATAATCTATCATATAAATATATAATTATATATAATCAATACTATATTACCCGGTAAAATTAATAAATACAGGAACCAATATAATATATATATATTAACCATATAATATATAGTATATATAATATAATATAACTATATATATATATCATTATATATATATATATATAAAATATAATACTAGTACGATACCACAACACACTAGATAACCACAATGACAATATTAACCTATCCAACGACCCCAACAACAAAAACAAACCCACATACTAACACGCCACGCATACGACCAATACCAGCCCAGTACTAATAAGCAAACTAACCATATAAACACCCTCAAATATATACGAATATATACACTCACAACAACACGCTATACTAGAAAACTCCACTAACATCACCCAAACTTACCATATATGGTTTATAATTGGATTTAAATACTATGACTTTTGCTCTTAAAAACTACAACTATTATCTCAAAATACAGATATATACAGGGAAAAGAATACATGGATCCTGGTAACATTTAAAGTGCGGAAAATGTAAAAAAAATAAATAAAATACAAATGAAAAAAATCACTATCTCAAAAAACTCAAGCTACATCGAAAGACATTTCAGTGGAATCCTTGCTAAAATTTTACTTAGAAGTTTAGTAAATAACAGCAAAAAAAATAAATAAAATAAAATATTGCTAACTGTTTAGGGCAGGTATATATATATATGATAAATAATATAATATTTTAAATTATTAATTGTATATATATATATATATATGTATTATATTAATGATATATATAACACAAACACTACTCAAATAATAACTAAGACAGCGATCAGAAAGACAGACCTACACGTACGATCAGGAACCAAGACAAACTCACACGCTACCGACACACATACACCCGCACATGCACCGAGGAAACCCCACACACACGCACAACAACTAATTGATCACGGTTCGGAGACCCTAACAGCAAGCGACGATCACGAAAATGCACTAGTCCTACCCGTAGTCACGGCAGCCGAAAACCCGACCTCCTCCATCGGTCGATTTACCCTTAGGGTATTCATTTAGTAAAAAAAAACAAAATATTAATAGAAAGTCTATTTATTTAAGAAGTAACCAATAAAAGTCTTAATAGGCTTTCTAATCATATTTATGAAAAATAATTAACATAGTTTTTTTATTTTATTTTTTTTATATTTTACCTGTAAAATTAAAATTTTACCCAGATTCCAAAAATGTTATGGTTTTTTATTTATTAGTTTTTGATTAATTATATATATATATATATTACCCCCCCATAAGGATACACGACATACGCCAACTATATATATATTTTAATTATATAAATATATATATATATATAAATATATTACATATAAATATATATATTTTAATTCCACTAACTTACCAGGATACTCCCAACAATGATATTCCTAATTTCCCTGGTATGAATGCCTTTGAGATATCCAGACTCTATGAACTAATTACACCTATACTAATATATTAATATAATATATATATATTATATACAATTTAATATTATATATATAATTATTATATATAATAATATATAAATATATATATATATATGTTTCAATGTGAAATTTAATGGCTCGCCTTTCTCTGAATCCTGAAAATTTATTAGTATTATTTACAATCTGTTTAATTTTTCATATCTAGGGTAAAAAAAAAATTATATAAACTCTACTGAACGTTTTGTTTTCATCTTGATTAATGTGTAAAATAATTCTTTCCTTTATAGTTCAAGTTATATATATATTATATCGATATATAATACCATACAGTATAAATATATATATAATAACAGTAAATTCATTAGGTTATGAATATAATATATATATAGATATAAAATAATATAATATAGCCAAGTAAGATGTTATAACTAAAATATTTGTACTATTTTGACATGTATTTAATGCAATTATCACAACTTATTTAATTGTAATAATTTTTTATGCATAAATCCATCTTAAATTAAAATCAGATATATCTTGAAAAATATGAACTTACAGGAAAACCAAATACTATGGAATCAGCGTATAAATTATTTCGGAAATGTAAAAAAAATAAATAAATACTAAAAAAAGAAAACTCGAAAGTACACACTTAAGAAACAATATAGTACAATATTTGGAATCAGCTATAACAGATTTATTATATGAAAAATCGTTTCGTCACCCCTCTGTCCCCTACGGCCTCGAGCCCACTAAAAATTGAAGTTCAAGAACTAATTTCCATTAAGGGCTCGAGCCGATTGGGGGAGTAGGGGACGAAGTCCCCCCGTCGTCACCTAGGCCGATGAAACCCACTCCTAGATCTTTCGGTCTACCTAGGGTATTCGACTAAGCAATCGGTATTAAACTAAGCATATATTAAACTAAGCATATGGTTTAAACTATGTGATTTATTTTTCTGAAAGTTTCGTACTTTTCGAATTTTTTTTTACATCTGTAACAATTTCATATACTTGCAATATTAATTCTAATTGGTTTCCTGAGAGTGTATCTTTTCGAGATAATTCTCCTGTCTCTTTTCTTATTCAGATTTTTAAGTCTATATATAATATTTTGATAATACGTATATATTAGTATATATATTATATTACTATAATATATATATTATATATATAATATAATATTATATAAAATATTTTATATTATATGTATATATAAAAATAATATACTAATATATAAAAATATAATATACTTAGACCATAAACATATATAAACAAAAATATTGTTAAATATAATACAAATGTGCAGTAACAAAAGTATTTAATTTCACCTTATAAGAAAGGAAATTATTACATATTTATTTTGGAAAGAATCACCTAAGAAAAAGATTAAACTACAACAATTCGAATAGTCATACATTTTAAAAATTTAAAAAGAAATGAGCTACACCAAAGGCTTTAGTAGATGATTTCATTTAACTTTTTAACATAAAAAATAAAACTACGTAAGAAAACGGTCTAATTTCACAGTTAATTATAATATTATAAATTATTATAATTATAATCTATTATATATAATATTAATAATAATTTTTGAAAATAAAAACTATATAAAAGCTCTTATATAATGCTTTTGGATGTAAAAAGGAAACTGGAAATCCTGAAGCTATTGGTTCGAGAAATCGTTCGCCGTATAATTAACGCGATAAAAAATGCTAACTTCCAGTATTGTTGGAATGTTATTCCAGATCCACGACTATTCCTGAATGAATATATTATTATATTATATAGAAATATATAATAAATTATATATATATTATAATATTATATATATATATATATATATTAATATATAATATATATATTCACACATGCTTAGAAGAATATACTGCTTAGAGATACGTTCATGCAAGAGAGATCACGCAACACTCACACCACACGCCCCCACCAAGCCCGATCCCCCACCCCCTTTATATATATATATTAAATATATATATATTATTTTATATTATATAATATATATATATAATATATATAAATTATAATAAATATTATAATATATATATATATAATATAGACAAATATTATAATAATATATATATAGAATATATATTATATATATATTAATAATATATTTATATATATAATATATTATATATAATAATATATATTATATATATATATAATACAATATAATTTTATATATATTATAAATATATATATATTAAAATAATTAATACGCGATATACTACGTACATTCATACACGCGTGCTCGCGCATACAATCATATGAAAGTAAATTCGGCTTTTCGCGCCGGTTCAGCCCCTCGCAGAGGTCGCTGCATTCGTACGTCTTCACTGTTCAATCGCCTTCATCTAACTAAATAAAAAATGAGGGGAAAATAGAGGGGAGAGAATGAGAGAGGGGAAATAGAGGGGAGAAGAGAAAGAAAATCAAAGGTTCTTAGCTGGTCCTCTGGTACCAAGGGTCCATTTATCAAGACACTTATCAAAGCACAGACATTGTGGATTTCTCAGAACAGGGAGACTATAACTACTGTCAGGATCAAGGCGAAACCTTGTTCAAAACTTAAAACATAACTGTTACTTCCTGGAACTCTCCCTATGATTCCAAGGAAAACTTGCTCAAGAAGCTTGAGACCTACACACAAAAGACATTATCTATCCTTACCTCCTCATAATCTAATGTCATGACCCCTTAAGACCTCCTTCTTGTCAACAAAATTATATTATAATAATTATATTATTATTATCTATTTATTATTGATTAGCTAATCTATTGCTTAACCTACCATATATTATTATTATTCCCACTCATCCCCATATCTATTCAAATTATTATTAAGCATCGCTCATTCAATTTTCTCCCATTGTGTGTTCCTTACACTCATTTTATCAACAATATATAATATTCTATCCCTAACCATAAATGATTTTAATAAAATATATGCTATGTTAACAAATCATATCATAAAAAATACCAAGCACTAATCAAACCAGAAGAATCACGTTCTTATAAGATCTATTACTTCACAAACTTTCTCATTTCTTTTCATCCTTAAATTAAAACAATACATTTTATTTTGTACAAAATACACATTTTGACAATTATATATATAAATTATATATTATATATTAATATAATATATGATAATATATTTATTAAATATATATATATTATATATTAGATTATATATATATTTCTATCTACCTATCAATATATATAATTATAATATATATATATTATATATAATTATATTTATAATATATATACCATAGGAATGTTATCATAAATGTGCAAATCATCCTTTGCTAAATGGCCTTTAATAGACATTTAAAAATCTCGCCCTCATTTCTTTGTTCCTTTTCCTCATCTCTGCCTCTTGGTAAGCCCTAAAATTCACTGAAGGAGTAGTAAACTTCTTCGTATTCGACCGTTGTATTTCACATACGGTTATCGAACATCTAGTTGAAAACAATTATGAAGATGGAGCTCCTTCCTTTTTTCTCATTGTTTAATGCAATTGCTGTTAGCGTCCTTATCTTTTATGGACGTAACTCTTCACACCCATAAGCCATTCCCTCCTTTCTTACATCCAGTATCGACTTTATTAACACATTTCAGCAGCGTCAAAATTTAATATCACTACTCATTTTACTCAATGTTATCCCTAGCTTCAAATATGTCGATCGCCATCAGTTTATAAGACCAACACCGTAAGAATATAGTATCCTTTCAAACACAGCTGTCAGCTGTAATTACCAGCACCGATTTCATCTGTCAAATCACCAAGAAACCTTCCTGTTTCGGGTACAAACTCATCTTTTTTAGCTACAAAGATGCAACTATCGTTGTCGCTAATATAATAACTTTGACCCAGTTTTTCAATTTTGTATGTTGACTCTTGCGATTGGGCTATAGTGAACGCAGCTATAGCAATGTAGCTTTGCGTTATACGCATAACGTATCGACGAAACTATATTATTTATCCAGCACACTACCATTTTCAATTACCAAATCCTTGCTAAGCCAATGCCCAACCTCTGCGTCACTGTGACAAATGATTCTCTGTACAGGTACGCGTCCGTCATTTTCCCAAAGAAATTAAACATTAACTTTGGCAAGAAAGGAAGACCAGTTCTCTATGATATTAGCCTATTAATTTAAAGCCTTCAATTCTTCAAAGCCTCTATGAAATTTGTCACAGTCAGATTCGTCGAGAAACCGGTATACCTTAAGGATACCTTGAGCCTCAGTTTCCATTGAAGAAGCTGCACTTAGTCTCGTGAAACAAACCGAACACAATAGGGTGCAATTTCCAATTTCAAAGATCTTACGTAAATCTTGAGCCCTTTTCAACAGCCAATTTTAGTTCGGGTTGTGTAAACACCCTTAATCTCGCGTGACTATCAGTGTGGAGTGCACAATCTTCGTATCTTCTTTAAGACGCACGTTCGACATAGCATGTAAATCATAGTTCTTTAACCTCTGTAAACAGAATGATATAAGTTAGAAGAGTAAAACGCAACGTAAGCTCACCCGAAATATTCTCGTGCATCGTCGCTATATTCGCAATGCCAGGATTTCACCAACAATTTTCCAGAGCCTGTAAACTCTTTGAATTTTATACCATGGTACAACGAACTGTGAAATCTAAGTAACAAATTTTATTACACGGCTGTGGAGGAAGTAATTAAAATGATCTTGCACGACCCTCCGCTACAATGCCAGTCAATCAATAAGTCTTATGATTAGCGACATCGTGCATATTCTTAACACCGGTCTCAGAAGTTTCCGTATCCTCTCCTCCTTCGTCAGGTTACACTTTGAAGTATAACTCAACCATGCACTCATCTCTTCATTTTTCCCCATTCGCCATTCCACACCCTCACAACTTCAAGCCGGCTCTTTGTTGCTTATTCCTGCAAGGCTGTATTCTATACGACTGTCGAGAACTGATACACCTCTATGTTCAAGGTTGCCCTCACAACTCTTTCCACATGATGGCTTCGCCAGCTTCCAACTAGGGGGAAGCAGCTTAAAATTTTATAAATCTATAATTCTATATATATATAATTATCATATATATATATTATATATATAATATATATAAATATATATATATAAATATATAATAATTATTAATATATACTATATAAATACATAATATATTATATACTATATATATATACATAATATATATATACTATAATTATATATAATATAATATACTACTATATATATTTACTTAATTAAATATATTATAATAATACTATACTAATAATTATTATATAAGAAGAAGAGTTTGTCCTAAAAATAATAATTTGCTATAATTAAATTATATTTAAAAATAAAACTTATTTATATAAATCAGGAGGAATAATGGCCCCAACACTGAACCCATTACAAATTACAAGCAGCAGGTGCAAATTTGATATTATTAAAAAAAAGTAATTTTCATGTATCAACGCAAATTGATCAACTACTGTTTGAATAAATAAATTCATTATATTAATAACACAAATTTTCACTGTACACTCATCATAGCCAGTCCCTTTAATTCGTCTTCCAAAGTACCTCGCAGCCAAGTCATTCGATCCTGCAGATTACTGAAGAGTGTCTACTCACTAGTGGTGCCAGATGGGCGAAGAGTATCATCAACAGCCTTTTTCCTCGACGGAAAAAAAGTTCAGGTCTTCCTTTAGACTTGAGGCAGACTAACAAATCTTTTAGTCTTCAACTACTCAATATTCATTCCCTTCCCAAATTTGTACCAAAGTCCTAGCTCTTCTTCTATGAATTATGTCAAAAACTAAAATAAAACTGTCTTTTCTTTTAACTAACATTGTTTTGATTAGCATGTGGAAAGGATGTATTTATGTCTAAGCAAGTGTATTTTCAGTAAAAAACCGTAATTCGCTAAGAAAAAAGGCAATTAAAATTTTTCCACGGATCGGGGGAATTCTATTAAGATTCTATCATCCAAAACTCCCGATCGGATCTGTTAGGTGATGTTCGGCTGCGCTGCTACCAAAATCCGTGATATTTCAGATTCACAGTCCCGTGCTCGGCGATTTCATAGCTCTTTTAACACTTCATCAGTATCATTTTTCTCACCTTTCCGATGGCTCCTAACCACTTACACAATATGTTGAAATATGCTGCGAGTTTTGACGAATACCAAAGCTCTATAGATTGGAGTGTTACAATGGCTCTAAACATGCAGCACTTTTTGCGACTCAATAATATTGCCAGGGATACATAACGATTTACATGCGAATGAATTCAACTGAAAAGCCTTTTTCTTGTAGTCGCTACTTCTCCCTCTCAATGGAAGATTGCTAATGCTCAGCATCATTTCGTACAACATACCCTCAAAACACTCTGATGCACTTCTGTTGTTCAGACCATCTGTATTGCTTATCATTGAATAGTTTGCATTAATTTCTTCTCAAGACCGACTCGCGAAAAAACGTTATAATGTCCTTTATATTTCCCACAGTACGGATTTCTGGTATTGTATTCAAATCATTTATTACAGATTTTGTTGTGTGAAGAGCAATGACAAGAACAATCGCTTTTCATACTTTTTCTAATATGCTTGGAACTGTCCTCTTTGCCAAACATACTAGAACACCATCAAAACCAAGTCCACGCATTACACGAATTCATTCTTACGGTCTGACAAAATCATTCAAGCTTTCTCAGATGGTTTTGCGTTCAACGACTTCTCAGTCTACAAAGCCAATAAATTCCTCTTGACTCATACGACATCATTCCTGTCGATAATAGATCAACACTATGAAATTGTCCTTTCCACGAATATTCAGCGTTTCATCTGCTAGTAAGCTATATGCACGCTTCCTTACCTCTATTAACATGATTCCTTTATACAGACACCACATAGCGAAATGATCTATTACTGAATCTGAACTGATGAGTATGAGATATTTTTCTTCCCTTTAAATAATATTACAGACTGATCCCAGGCATCTATTCGTAAGCGGCAAAATCTTGCAACACTCCCTCATCACTGCTTGCTTACCCCGAGTGCTTAATCGCGCCGTACCAGAATCAATTCACACATGAAATTACTGATGGTAATATTTTTATTCCTTCTATGATTTTCTCTGACTATGCTGTATTTGATGCTCTCCGACGTCCTGTAAGAACCAATTCTTGCACTCACAGCAAGTTAATACACTCTTGTTGTTGTCCCTTACATAACCCGCATGAACATCTTATATATATAACAGTTCTATTGTTATAGCTAAACCCTCTGAAACAAATTTTATTTGTGGAAATAAAAATACAAAACTTCGCAAATGCTCCCTTTAGTGCCCTGGAGCTATGTCAGCAGAGTGTAATATGTCTTCCATCATCTAATTGAATTTCCTACTCTAAGTGCGGCTGCATCTTCAAAAATTAATGTCTTACGGGGGAATACCCAAAGTCTTCCAGTTAATCTGTTTCTTTTCTCATCAGAGATCATAGAATGTATCCAACGTATTTACAATTCATTTCCGAACTGATCATTACGAAACGTACATCTGAAATCTTAAACCATATCTTGACTCTCGAGTGCTGCCTGTGTGTGTTCTTATCATGCGAATATACGAAAGAGCGGATTGCCTTTGTGTAGTCTTAGGTTGAATAATGTATCTTCTTCTTATTCACCCTACCATTTCAATTTATCAGAGTTCTTCCTTTTCAAAATTCTGATAAGAGAATACATATATATATTATATAGTATCATATATATATATAATATATATAATATATTATATATATATATAATATTTATAATAAATATATATATATATATATATAATTAATACATAATATTTCTCCACATATTGTCAATTAGGCTAAATAATTTCAGCATTCAAAGATGTAACAGAAAAAATTAAACATAGTCAACTATAGTTGAAAATCCACTTCAATTCTGTAGTAATCGTAATTAAAAATCAAGTTTTTCAAATGAAGCTAACCATACTATGTACAGGTAAGATATTGTTAACAAAATATCCTACTTTTAAAGTAATTCACAAAATTTTAATTAATTTAAAGTATAAAAAGAAACCAGGGAATCTCTAATATCCATGATCTAATGAAATGAATCCATATAACTTTACATAGAGCGTGTTGAATTATCGATGCTCACCGATGATAACTATTCAATTGATACTCTGAAATCCTTACCATTATAAAACAAATGAATCCTGACACTAACACCAAATCTATATTACTAATATCACATCTGACATCATACAGCAGAAACAAACACATTTCTTATGCACTAAAAGAATATTAACATGATGATGGCACTTACGTTCAGGCCAAGAAAAGTATTGAGAAAAATTGCATATCAACCTAGCCTTCGCTTAATAACTCGATATATAATATAACTATTATATATAATATAATATATATATATATATAACCTTAATATATATATAATATATATATATATATATAATACTATATATACTATAACATATATTATAACTATTATATATATAACATAAATACTTATAATATATATATCATATAATATATTATAGATATATATATATAAATATACAATAGATAGATATAATATTGATAACTGCGCTGAAAATTATGATGATTTTAACTATAAATTCCAGTAGACTCCTATAAGATAAACACTTCAGGGGGGCAACGCTCCCCCCCCCTGCCCCCCCCCTGACGGACCCCATCCCATGCGACTCCTCATGAACAAGTAGCTATGCGTTTGCTTTTCCACTGTCAGCACCAGGTCGACGCAGCCTGATACATTGCCTTCCACTCTGTTATTCCTGGGTTTCACGTTGTTCTAACATTGAAGCTGCCCGAGGCACAAAGGCCATCTCCCGTCAATAGGCTGTATAAATCAACAAACGAACCTCAGTCTAACCGCTGAATGACGTTTATTTCTTAAGGTTTAACACTCGCCGCCCCATCCGGGCATGCTATCCTTTAACCAGATTTTACTCCCCATGACTGTATCCAGAATACCTTGTACGAATAATTTTCTCTCCGTGCGACACTATGACGCAACAAGATCAGCTCACTATAAATGAATTTTAAAGACTCTAAAAACAGACATGAAATCAATTGATACAACATTCTGCTTAAAAATTCAATTCTGGAACAAATATCAAGAATATCTATCAGGAATTTTTCAAACATTTGACCGCTAAAATGTCACATCCGACACAAATTTAGTGCATTCCAGCTTTCCCTCATTTCATACTCTCTTATTTTTCGAACACTATACCACTCAGGTAAATTTCCGTTTCCTGACTTCCCATTGTCAGGTTTAAATATTCTTAGCAGTATCTGGCCAACATAATTACCATATCCAGAGTTAAGAAATCTATAGGGGAAGAAACCCTTAGCATACATCACCTTCAAGCCCCATACATTTTGGTAGCTTCTTCAAAGCACAGCATGTAAAGAGATGTACTATAAATGTCGATCAATTATCTGAGCTTCATATTGATGATCTTCTGTTACACGTTTACAGGGTACAGAAATAACAGCACGGTCTCGCTAAATAACTTTACTAACACAATGGTGTCGATACTTACCCTCCATTACAGCTGCTACTATTATTTCCTCTTCTATGTTTTTTTGGAAAAACTGAAATAACTAACTTTATGACATTTAATCGACTGACACTTGTCCTGTATCAATTTCAAGCATTCAAATCCATATGGAAATTTCCTTTGTTTATTCCACATTCTCGCACTGTTCCATTACTTAATTCTTTTCCCAGCATTAACAGACCAGATGCTCACAAGAACGTACCATGTTCAACAACTATTGCCGTACCCTTTATCGTTCTTATGATATACGTTTCACATCCGTAATTAAAGTTTGTAAACATTTTTATCACTTATAATACTTACGGTCCAAAATTTAAATTTATGAGCCCCTTTATCAGGGTTATACCTCTCTTCGCAAACGAGACAATGTATATTTACACAGTCATGTTGAACTTCCATTTCATTAATCAGACAATTCTGCAATCACAACAGTCTCACAATTTTTACTCTACATCCATTGTTGTTTTTCTATAGTCTAACATTCTCATTAAATTACGATTTACATTCAGGGCACATACTTTAAAGGATATATTATCTTACCCTCCCCCACATTCATATTGATACACTGTTTAACATTTATAATATCAACATTCCTGTTAATGTAAACGCCATATATTTTCACAACATTGAACATTGTCTCACAAAATTACCCTTTTATTTTCATTACATTTCACCTACAATTGTTAATTTTGATTTATCGTTGGGAGAGGGTATAATTCAGAGTATTACGCATCCCATCCTATTATATCACAAATCTTTTACCTCTTCATTTCTCTTGTTATATTTTAAACTACATCATTTTTCATCTTTATCGTTTCTGTAGACAAATATCCTACATTTTAAGACCCTTTCTATTATAGCAAAATCGACAGTCAAAGGGTCCGCGTAATTTAACCTGCACTGAATGGCTATTTTCTGCGCCAATTTTAATAGTACCGAGTGTCAACTTAAATATATTTTTCAGTACAAAACTTATTACACAGTAGCTTATACTTTAAAGCCGACAACCAACAGCGTCATCTCCTATCATAAGTACATTGAGCGTAAGTGTGATAGACTTCAGTGAACTAAAATTTAATTGGACCCAGTTAGAATGCCACATACCCTTCAGGGTTATGTAATACCTGACTTCAACGATGAAATCGCTGAACGTTGCTTTTCTCCAGATGAAGCCCTCTCCAGTCGGAAGACACAGTTTGACACCAATCATCTTATCTTACATCTTTACTGGCAAGTTAGTGCGAATTCGTTGCGCAGCACCATCATTGAAAGTAACACCAAATCTTGCTTGGTATTCTCCATAGTCACCTCCTTTTAAGATGTTCAAACAATACCCGAAACCTTCTGAAAGCATCCTCATATCAACTTGGTGAATACATTTCTTCATAGACCATTCCTTACGCCATAGTGTCATGACTCTTGAATTTCTGGAGACAGCAGTCGTTGTAATTCTAATAATTCAGCTGTAAAATCTTCCTCGTCATCATTCATCATCATCATCATCATCATGATCATCATCACACTCTCATCACGTTTTCTTTTGTAATATTCTGTAAAGAGAAATCAATCTAAATTACAGGTTAATAACTAAGACCTATCTTTAACTAACTTATGAATTCTTCATTCTTAATGTTTAAATAATTACAGACACAACATACCTATTATCATTACTTAATTATATTCACTTCAAACAGTGTATTTAAAAAATATCCGTAAATTACACTTACCCGTCATCTGGCCATCATAAGATCAATCCAAGTGCATCTCTTTGATCTTCCCTCCGCTGGTTGCCTCACCGGCATCGTGAGCCATGTAACCTTTAGCTCACGTTTGAAACCGTTAGCCCGTATCAATTTTACGGATTTCAGGGGTGGTTCAGCGTCTCTGTTCACCATTATTATAGAATAAGATCGTTGTTATTGTTGTTTTGTTAGTTTGTTTGTTGTTGTGTTTTGTTTGTTGATTAACCCTCCACCCCTCCTTCACCTCCTGTTAAACACGCTGCCCGAGAATATACCGAAGGCGAAACTGTAAAATAAAATTACAAATAAAATATAGAAGTTCCATGTTTTCAAAAAACAACTAAGCTATTTAAGCGAAATAAATTTTTAAAGAAAAACAATTTTTAAAACAATTTTAGAAAGAACACAATTTTTAAGACAAACTATTATTAAAAGTTTTCAGAATAAATATTTTTTTTTTTTTTTTTTTTTTTTATTTTTTTTTTTTTAAATAAAACTAAATATTTTTAAAATAAAAATAATTAACAAAACTTATGAACATTTATGATTGAAATGAGCCTTTGACTTTCACCCACCAATGTTTGGTGAGTTCATTAACAGATATCACGAAACAAAGAACTAGCAAAAAAATCATATTATGATTATTATATTATAATTACTTAATTATTATATTTATTATATTAT
>JABUQX010056556.1:0-17296 GCA_015478945.1 Trachelipus rathkii
TAAGATATTTATTCACACCTGGTACGGAAAATGTTTTTCAAATGCGTTTGATAGTCAGTTAATAATACTTACTCTCTTAAGATTACCAAATAATTTTCAATGTTGAAATTTAGGAAAGAATCGTACTTTTAAGAGTCTTAATAATAATTATAATGTAGAAAATTTAAGAAAAGGCTTTAATTTTCAGAAGTTTAAAATTTGATTGTGATGTAAATCACAGGATTTCACACACTAATGACAATATTTAGCATATAGAACCAATACAAATATTAGAAATTTCATAAAAAAGACGTATTTAAAGACACCTAAAAACTATCTATTAAATTCATCCGCTTTTCAGCTTTTTGGAAATTTTGCATTTGCAATGAAACACGGATTTTATTTCTTCACAAATGGCTGAACACACTACCTTTAACACACTCTAGATTTTTGATGAGATATTTCGATCCACAGTTACAGATTTCAAACTGTTGTAAAATTGAGGAAAATACGTAACTTTTATGAGTTTCTACAATTTGGTAATGTGACACAATTTAAGGAAAATAGGACCCCGCTAATTTTAGAAGGTTAAATGTTTTTATTTTATAATACAAGTTTTCCTCATCAAACTAATGACACTATATATGGTATATTAACAACACAATTATTTTGAAACTTTTCATTTAAAAAACGTCATTTAAAGACACCAAAAACAATTAAAAATTCTCTTCTTCTGCTCCTCTTGCAAATTCATTTCAATGGAAACCACTTACTCTCTTTTCAAATGCTGAAATACCTCCCCCCGCTCTTAAAAACTCTAATCATGTGCCATAACGCATAAAACATATTTCACAGATGTCTGAAATTTATGGAAAAATCGGGCTATACCTCTGTCTTATACATAGAGTCCTAACATCCCTCATGTAATGTTGATACAAATTTAGGAAGATAGCGGTTAATTTTAGAGCGACCAATCTCTTTTCTATTACGCGCTCGTCTCCAACGTAGATGACCTGCATACTCTCGGAGTTATATAATAAGACAAACTCTCTCGCACAAGTTTAATTAAAACGTCATTTAAGACAGCCTAAAAACTATTTAATAAATTCGCTTTTACTGCTTTGTTGAAATTGTATTCCAATGAAACACATTATTTTTCTCAAATGCTCGCCTCACCAGCTCTCGACTCGAATAAATTAATTGATGACTTATATGATAATTTCAAATGTGTGATATCTTCTAGGACAAATCGTACTTTTTAAGAGATCTAAATTTGTTAATGTGAAAATGTTATGAAAAGATAATTCTTATGAAGTTAAATTTTTGTTATTAAAACAGGTTTCACAACTAAATGGTATATTAGGTATATAAAAACACATATTATTGAACTGTCATTTAGCAAAAACATTCAACTCCAAGACACCTAAAAACAATTAATAAATTCGCTTTTCTTTGCTTTTGTGAATTCAATTTATTGTCAGACAACATTATTTTTTCAATATGCCAAAAATACCGTTTAAAAACTCAATTTGTAAGAATTTAACCAGAGATAATTTCAAGAGTGTTGGAATATTTAGGAACAATCGATACTTTTTAAGTCCAGTTCTAAAATTATGTCTACATGTTGAAATTAAGGAAAAAGCGTAATTTTATTTGTTAAATTTTTTATCAAAAACATCGTTTTCACAACTTATGAAATATTTGGCTAAATGAAATAAGAGCAAATATTGAAATTTCATTAAATGATAATCTGTCAATTTAAGACATCTAAAACCTATTAATAAATTCACCTTTCCGCTTTATATGATGGCAAATTGTCATTTCATATGTAAACACATTCATTTTTCAAATGGTGAAAATACCGTTTAATAAAATCTCAATTTTAAGAGTTACCATTAATATATATTCAAATGTTTGAAATTTTATCAACATAGAGGACCTTCTTAAGATGTTCTTAAATGGTGGTATTCTTTAAATTATGTTTTATTTAAGAGTCGCTAATTCTTAGTATAGCTTTACACTAAAATTTTTTATTAAGAACAACGGGTGCTTTGCACGAACTAACTGTAGAATACTCTCTGTATATATCACACCGGATTCATCGGAATATTGAATATTCATTAAATACGGGTCTAAATTTAGGCACCTGACTCCCTTAAACGTATTATATAAATTCTACTTTTCCTTCCCCAAAACAACAGTCAGACAGTCTTGATAAACTTTACGCTAACATCTCACGATAATATGAAAACACCGCTTATAAGATACACCCAATCTTTCCACCCATTCTTACCAATAATTTCAAATGTTGGAAAATTTACGGAGAAATTCGCTACTATTAAGAGTCTCTAAAAGTTTGTTATGTTGAAAGAATTTAAGACATGGCGTTAACTTTTAGAATTAGTTTTTTTTTATTAAAACAGCTTTCACATTGACACAATCACTTCTCTCTCCGAAACTCTCTCACTCTCTCTCGAAACATTCATATTTAAGACATCGTGAATGTCTCAATCAATATATCTTTTATCTCATCGAGCGTTTCTTCTCGTTAAACTTGCAATAGTCAAATTGAGAAGATCCACCGTCGATATAAGGACTTTTGCTTTCAAATCGACCGTTGAATAATCGCTCTGCTCGCCTCTAATACCGTAACATACACAAGATATTTAAGGCGTGAGCCACAGATACACTTTGTCCTAAATTGTTTTGACCAATGTAGGACAAAATCGTACTTTATGAAGAGTTCTAGAGAAACCTGTCCTGTTGTAAATGTGAAAATTTAAGAAAAATAGCGCTATTTAGAAGTTAAAATCTTTCTTATTACAAACAGGGTTTTCACAACTAAGAAAATTACTTTGCCTATAAAATACAAATACTTGAAATTTCATGTAACATCATCTCTCTCTCGACGAGCACTTATAACTTGGACTCTCCTCTCTCTCTCTCCGCACCTCTCTCGCCAGTACTCTTGCGATCTTTCGCGCAATTTAGCAAACAGGCCCCCGTCGCTGCATCGGAAACAGAATACTGACCTCTCTCATTACAGAAGACACACCGATATACATTTTTATGCTAAAACTACTACATCTCACAGAAACCAAAATTCGTCTTTTCGTTTGCCTTTGCGAACATTGCATCTTCAATGAAACACATGTATTTTTTTCAAATGCTAGATAAGATTACCCGTTCCAAAAACTCAATTTAAGGATGATTACCATAGATTTCGAATAATGTTGAAAATTTTATTGGAAAAAGTCCGTATGTGAATCGAGAAAGTGAATGTTTCTCAAATTTGTCAACTGATTGAAAATTTAAGCAAAAAGCCCGTAAATTTTATGAAGTTAAAATTTGTTGATTAAATTAACATAGGTTATTCATGTCACAACCTATACGGTAACATCGTTCTTTCGCAGGCGTACCCCGTCTCGATCGCTCAGAGAAGACACAGGCATAATGTCTTCAAATGATCTTCTCCATCGTGTACATCGTAAACAAGCAATTGCAATATTTGTAAGTCAGCTCTCCACGCTCACTAATATGTAATCACAATGATACAGCTCTTCTCTGTGTGGCTTGTTATATACAAAGCTCTCGCGCCATGCTATCAGAACTCAGAGTGTCCACTCATTTCATTTTTCCCTTTCAAAGGATTGCTCCGAGAATCACTCCCCGTTTTTTACGTGAAACATCCTCTTGATACAGAATTACCACCAGATGATACGCGGAGTTTCGCGACAATGTTAATACATATATAAGAGACCACAGCTTGATATCGCACAGCGTTACGTTTTCAGGAGGTTCTCAAATTTGGTAACTCGTTGAGAAAAGTCTTTTAGCAGAACATAAAGCGCGTGAATATTCTCGCAAGTTGCCCATAATCCGTTTTTATTACGCGAACGCACGCGTGTTCAACCATACACGTATCCATGACGAATACCTATTATATGGACGTGCTGATCCTTCGGTTATCCAAAGCAGTTAAGTTATATTCGCTAAATTTCACTTAAAAAGGCAGATCAGTCAATTTGCAGACACTCCGACTCAATCCATATTAGCATGGCGCGCCGAGATATACTCTCCGCCGCGCGAGACTTTTCTGCTGCCTAACTGTCTTTAATCTGATCACAAATGACGAATCAGATGATGTCCCGTACATGTAAGACCACAATTAGTGTGTATATACAGCATGCTAAAACATACCGCTTGTACGAAAGCACATGCGCGTGGGAGATAATGGGCCTCTCTTCTTCTACTTCTTTGTTGAATGTCGGCGCGGAATCATAAATGCGTACTCCTTAAGGAGCTCTCCTACAATGGCCACTTTTAGTAATGTTTAATTAAAATAGAGCCGTCGTCTACGTAATTTTAGAGTTTGAAGTATTTTTCGAGAGAGAGTGGGGACCAGTATATATATATAAAATGTATTATAGCTATACAAATAGGAAATTATAAAAGCTGCGGTGCTCCATATAAATAGAGCATATCTTATATATATATATATATATATATTTTCTCTCTATCTTTCTCAGAGAAGTATATCTTCTTTTGAACCTCTCGCCTCTTCAAATGAAACACTTACTTCAAAATGCTGGAATCCTCTGTTATTGTTTTGGATACTCTCTTGTGTATATCTTAGGAGTTATATTAACTTACGGTCTCAAATGTTGAAGAATTTTCAGGCAGGATAGCGCCACTTGCGATCGGCGTTACCTGTTGCTCTCAGCAGATCGCTTCTACAATTCTGATGTAAAATCTCTTCTGTATTATGCAATCTGTATCTTAGATCCTCCGATAACGAGACACGCGCGCACTCAATGCGCCCACCGCAGTCACGCGTACGAACTTCGTGGGCGCCTGTCGATTACTTGCGTTCTATTGTAATAGTGTTAACAGACCTCCTCTTGTTCTATCAAGCGATCAGACAAGAAGGATTCCAAAATAATCACCTCATTCATCCTTTTCCACCACATCATCATTTGGGTTTGCAACCCAATTGGTAGGAATGGTGTCGCCCCAGAGTTGATGGTTTGTTCTGGTAGACACTCTATCTTTATTAATTTCTGCAACTTACAATGTCCATATATTAATTTCAACTCTATCGATTTAATACCACGTTTTATATATTAAACCTCTTCTCTTGTTCTTAACTATGTGCTCAAAGCACAAACCTGAAGAGGTTTTTTCTGGCATGTAAGCGCACATTTCATTTTCTTTTCCTGTAATTACACACCCTAAACCTAAATTCAACTCAGCTTATTGTTGTACTATTCTCCGCAGAGACTAGCGCTACTTTCTGGAATATCCGAAGCTTTCAAACTCAAGAAAATGCAATTTATATTTTATTACTGAGTAGTGAACAATTATTCTCTGTGATACCAAAATCTATTTTCTCTGAAGAAATTGAAACAATGTTTCTAATATTTTATTTAAGTTCATTCTGAGACATTGCTAAAATTGTCAGCTCCATTTTTGTTTCTCCTTGTTTCTCTCCTCTCGCTTCTTCACATGGTACCACTCTCGCTTCTTCACATGGTTCCACTACCATCTGTTGCTAAATTCTTCTTTCAAACCTTTGGGTCTAATTTCACATTAGACGATTCCAAAGCTATTCCACCTTCCACACCTCCATCTTTCTCTTTTGACTACATTGTACTTTATGCTAAAGAAGGAATTTCTATTAATTTTGAGCTTAACGCAAAGAACGCGTATAGTTTCGAAGATATATCTCTCTCCTGAGGTTTCCAAAACTTGTGCTTCAGAGTTGATACTCTGCCTTGTTAAAAAGTTGTGTCTCTCTCTATCAACTCCTTAAATTATTTTCTGCTGGAGGCGTTCGTTCATTCAACCTATGCCAAAAATTGGAGACACTTATCAACCCTCAAACTGTTGTGATATCTATTTCACTCCTCCTCCTCCTCCTCCTCCTCCTCCTCCTCCTCCTCCTCCTCTCTCTCCCCTCCTCCTCCTCCTTCTCCTCCTCCTACTCCTCCTTGTCCTCTCTAAAAATTTTGAATTTCTCCTTAATAAGATGATTTAGAAGCAACTTAATTCTTATAATCTCTTCTTTGATCGTCAGTTTGCCTTTTGTAAGGAAAACTCTACTGGTGATCTTCTTTCTGACTCTTGGCAAGGAAAACTCTACTGTTGGTCCTCTTTCTGACTCTTGGTAAGGAAAACTCTACTGGTGGTCTTCTTTCTGACTTTTGGTAAGGAAAACTCTACTGGTTGTCTTCTTTCTGACTCTTGTTAAGGAAAACTCTACTGTTGGTCCTCTTTCTGACCCTTGGTAAGGAAAACTCTACTGATGGTCTTCTTTCTGACTTTTGGTAAGGAAAACTCTACTAGTGGTCTCTTTTCTGACTCTTGGTCTTCTACTAATCGACATTACACTGAATATTTTGCTGTGGAGCTAAACATATTAAAAACTTTCGAGAAAATCTGCGACAGAGCTTTGATATTTAAACTTCCACTTTTGGTATTTATCATTTCTCTTCGGCTTTCTCTCTGCTTTTCTTTTCAGTCTTTCTATAGCAGCTGTCATCCCGTCTTCAATTACAAAGGAAAATTCCAAATCCAAAATATGAATCTAAGACTCATTACCGTTTATGAATTATATGCATACAAAAGAGAGTCGTTGGGGATGAATAGTTAGGAATTCGATTTACAACCACATCCTCTTTGTAAATTTTGGGTTGATAACGTAACACAATTAACCAAAAAAAGTTGTGCATTCGAATATGGTACTACTATGGTATGCAAAGTAAATAAAACTATTCTTTATAAAAAATAAAAAAATGTTTGTTTAAAATTTTATATATAAAAAGCCAAATTTTTCAACACTTCACATTCCCGTCGGGAGCAGAAAAGATTAACGCAGGATATCAAAATTGAAAATACGATGATATTCGGTCTCCTTAATTAAATTTAATGATATTAGCAATTATTTTTGGAGATAGATACTATTTATACCCAAAAAAATAAGTATTTTACAAAAAAAGGTTAATTTGGATATCCCGACTTGTTGTTTCTCATTAGCAGTCGAATTTTTTGTTCTTACTGTTCTTTCTCTCGATAGATCCATACCTGGAGCAGAAGATGACTATCATATCAGCTAAGATTAATGCTGAAGTTAGAAAAAAAACTTTACATTATCTAATATAAAAAAGTTTGAAAATAAAAAGTTTAATGAAAATGTTTATTAAGTCTTTTTATGTTGTACTCGTCGAATAAAACAATGTTGTACACGTGATAAGATTTTTGTTATAAAGTAACCAGAATAAGGGCCTAAATTTTATATATATTATATATATCGATTATATACAACACTAGTATATATATACTATTATATATAAGTATTTACATATTATATTATATAATATTATTTATAATAATATATATAGACTATATATTAATATATATATATATATATAATATTTTATATTAATGTGTGTTGTGTGCTGTGTGTTGTATGTGTGTGTGTATGTGTGGTGTGTAATGCCCATCCGTTCGTATTTGTATTGCCTGCTAGGGAACTATTTCTTCTGGGCAGTCGTTTAGGCCGCTCACATTTTTTTAATCCCGGGGTATCTTACTTGAATTCACGTTTTAAGCGCGCTATTTGCCTCGTCAGTTGAAAATGAGTATCCCATGTTATGTTGAGCAACGATTTCTAGCTGAATGAAAATTAGCTTAGAAAATTTTCGGGCAAATTGTTAGCTTTAAATTCTTTAAATGTTTAACAGCACCCCTGTTTTCACGAATACACTTTTCCGGTATACTCTGCTGTCTCTAGCATTACTTAAAAATACATGGTGCCTAGTGAACATATGCGGGGAACCCAAAAGATTTGGAGGGTGCTCGCTTAACTCGGAAACATTGGTGGTATGAGATCACCCGGATGCGATAAATTTAAAGATTAGTCGAAGATAATGGATAATTGTCAAAAAAGTTCCTCCCCTAAGGGCACCTGCTTATTTCTCGGGGTCAATCTATTGTTACATTCTTCCCCACACTCTTTCAATAACAGAAATCCCATGTCCTACCATGCCAAATATTTCAGGTAACAATATACAATTATGCAAAACCCTTGAGGGAAGTGAACCATAGGACCCCCCAATCAGCCGATCAAAGTTGCCAGGAAAAACGCGTAGGTGCCAGGATTGTGGAAGCTGTTGGATAAGAGAAAATATTAAAATTGAAGAGATATAAGGTTGTGGTCGGTCTCAGAATATTATATAATATTTACCAAATAGGATTCGCGAATAAAGCGGTTTAGTGTTTGATATAATAAGGAAGAGAGATTAGTGGTTGAAACAAAGGTCAAAGTGTGTTCGAAGAGTTTGGTTGGGCACGACCGGAATGGGCTTTAGTTCTGTTAGATTTAATAATATACTATATTAATATATATATGATATATATTATAATATATATTATTATACACTATTATAATATATATATATTATATATAATATATGATATACATATATTATATATATATATATATTATATATTAATTCAATATATATATATTCCAATTAGTACTTTACAAAAAACTTGAACATACCATAAAAATAGTACTAATTCCTCGGTATAATTAATCGGTACTTCAAACTATTTCCCCGTTAACCTTTATTAACTATTAAATACACACTATTTTGGATATGTAAATACTGTTTATATTTTTTAATATATATATTATATAGTTTATATATATATATATGATAATTAATATATATATATATATTATTATAGATTATATATTAATATGTTAATAATATTAATATATTATATATATATTATATATATATATATATATATATATTATATTTAATAAGATATAAATATATATAATATAAATATAATAATATATAATATTTATTAATATATATAATATATATAATAATATATAGATATATATAATACATTTTTACATATTATTTATATATTTATATGATAAATTGACTTTAATAATACTTATATATAATAAATATTATATAAACTATTAAAATAATTGTATATTAATTATTATATATATATATAATATATATTATTAATTAATAATTATTATATATTTATATATATACTATATTATTATATATATTAATACTATACTATTATAATATTATAAGTAATACTATATGCAAATATTTGCACACAAAATAATACAACTCCTATCATACTATATATACATAAGTTAACCAGACGTATATTTATATATTGATATATATGATATATATTTCTCACTAGGTATGGTTAATAATTTAAATAATAAAAATCACATATCATCATTGCCTATTACCTTCTGTATGAAAATAATATATATGAATACCCAATATATATTATATATAATCAACAAACATCATAATATCATATAGTATAATAATTAATAATTTATTTATGAAATATCGAATATTAATACTAAATATAGTTTTAATTGATATAATGGACCTACTTAGCATTGCTACTATATAATATAGTATTTCTCACAAACAATTAATAGAATAAAGTCAGTAACTTTTTATATATATTCTTAAATATAATTTTGCATGAAAAAGACCATAAAAAGCAAACCTCATTACATCTTTTTCAGCTCATTTGTATGCTAACTTATTTGTAAATAACCGAATACTTCAAAAAATACGTATGATACTAATTACAGCAGTATATAGTTATATATAATAATATAATATAGTATATATACTAATAATATATAATAACTATATATATATTTGAAATATTATTTTAGTCCTTCCTTTATTAGAATTATAAAACTACTTCACCATATTCTCTATTTTCTAAAATAGGAACAGAATAAAACTCAGTATTAGTTTTTCGATAAATATAGATATAAATATATATATATCATATAATATATATATATATGTATTATATATATGTAAATATAATATAAAATATAATAAAGGTGTCAGCAGTATAAATCACAATAACATAAATGGTATATTTAAAAATACAGTAAAAGTGAAAGCAATAGAATTATAAAAACTAAAAATTAATTATCATATATGATGGTATATATATACGTATTTCTAATATAATATAATATTCCAAGATAAAAAAAATTCATACAAAATTAAAAAACTGTAGTTCACTTTTTTTTATATATATCTATCATGTTTAAAATGATTTAAGGATATATATAACAATACTCGAAAATTTATTTATTATAACACATATAGTACATATATAGACGATACTACAAATAATTATTTTAAACTAAAATAATATACCTTGAAATAGGTATAAATTCTAATGTATAAGCTATACTTCTTCCAATAGTATATAAGATAACAATTTATCATGATATATACTACAATTATTTATATTAACTTTCCATATTATATATTATTTCATATAACCAATTTTCACAATAAATATATAAATATACTTATATATATACTGTTTATATAAGTTTCACTATATAGTCCCCCTACTATACCTCACTCCGACTACTAACTCAGATAATATTATAAAATATAAGCCTAAATACATATATATATACTAGTCTACGATTAACTTCTTATACCTCTTACAATAATATAATCTTCATAAGTATATTAGTTTTCATTTCATATAGCCGTAGTTTCACTACTGACACCATTAATATCACTATTTCTAAAACTTTCATTATAACCCGGCACAGGTACAAATATGGTGACGGCTAATGATGAGAAAGAAAGCGGCATCATCAGTTTCTATATAATATATCATATTAATATAAGCTAACTATGCATTGAAGTCTAATAAGGTAAATATAATAATAATCCTATAATACACTATAAACTACGTATAAAGCTATAACTAGATAATATTAGTATATATTATCATATATATATTTAGTTGTAATGCCTGTCTATAAATATAACCCCTATATATATAATATATATATATATATATTTATATATTATATATATATAATATAGATATATATATATATTATATATATTATAGATATATAATATATATATATATATATATATTAATTATATATATATATATATCATATATATATATATATATATACTATATATATATATAATATTATTATATATATATATATATATATATTATATATATATACTGTATATGATATATAGATATATGTATAATATATATATATTATATATAATTATATATATATATATGTATATATATATATATACTATATGTATTTATATAATATATACTATAGATATATATATATTATATATAAATATATATAATATATATATATATAATATATATATACTATATATATATTATATATATATATATATATATATATGTATTTATATATATATATATATATATATATATTTATTAATAATCACCACTAGGAGTAATATATATTCTGCGTTAAAAAGAACCAAACTACTCACCTAGTCACTCTGAAACTAACTATGATGTATTTAACTACTAAATATGGTTAAGTTTATATATATATATGTAATATATATAATTATTAATATATGCTTCCACAACTATATGTACCCTAAAATAATATCAAATACATTTTAAATTAAAATAACGAAGAAAAATAAATAAATATACTAGACCAATATATATATATATTAATATACTAAAAATAACAGTCACTTTCAGAATATTTAATATACATAAGATTAGTATCATATATATACATTTTATATATAATATATATATTAATATTAAATATTCAATCTACGTGATCAAGTAACATTCCAAACCTATCCTTCCATACAACAGGGCTACTTCAAGGGGGAATAAGGCCACCCTCAAAGTGGAATACTTGATCCGGGCTTAATATATTAATATTAATATATATAATATAATATATTAAATATACCTATATAAATATTATATATATATATATGTATAGTATATATATATATATATATATATTATATAAATTAATATATTAAATATATTATATATATAAATATATATATATAAATAGTAGTATATATATATTATATATATATATATATATATATATATATATATATATATGTATATAATATATATTATTATAATATATTATAATATATTAATAATATATATTTTACTTATATATTTAATATATATAATATTATTAATATATTTTATAATATATATATAATATATAAATATATAATAAGTAATATATATATAAGTAAATATATACTATATTAATAATACTAACTATAGTATATATAATAATATAATAGTATCATTATATATATACTATATAAATATATATATTAAAATAACCTATATATATAGTATACTATAGTATAGTAGATATATAGATATATATTATTATATATATATATTATACGTTATATATATATCATTATATTCGTTATATATATATATATAATATATATATATATATACAATAGATTATTCGATATGTATATATATATATTATATATAGTATATATTAATTAAATTATATAATAAATAAATATTAATATATATATACTTCCATAATAAATTTAAATGCAAATGTAGATATTTTGTTTATATATATGTACCATGTTTGACAATATGCATTAATTAAAAATAAATCTATTGTCTTAACAAACTTACTATTGAACGATATTAAAATAAGTTTATTAAATTTAGATGTTCGTTGTAAAAGTTACACGATAGTTATGTCATTTTGGCTTTATTTAAAATTGTTCGATTCTGTAAATTTAGTGTTTACACATTATAGTGTGAATATATATTGATATTGTACATATTAAACATATACATACAATAGCCTATTTGTGTGTTAAACCTCTTTAATTTTCTTACAAAAAGAAAGATACTAACTTATAGTATTAATTTAATTGGATTAAATTGGCATTGTAGTCTATGGTAATGAGTCCTGTAAAATGACGTGTAAAATATAATATTGTTGCAATAAACTATTTGACTCTTGTTGGATAAGATATTTTGCTTTTTAATATATTCATTTTCTGTAATTTTATTTTAAAAAAGTCAGAATTATAAAAATTATTCTTATTTAAATTTGTTTCCATTTTGTAGCAGTTAATATTTTGTAGTCATTATACTCAGTTTACGGACAGTGACTTCTTTAGCATATAAACTATAATCATAATATATAAACCCAATATAAGTTTCGACTGGTTATATTGGAAGGAAATGCTTCCCATATCAATGATCTTTAGAGAAATTCAGGCGGAATCTGCAAATTCACGGCATACTGATGGATGGTATTGACGATCAACGGATATCCCCCTGACTGTAAAATTTATTACCCTTGTTGGAATTTGCAAGAACCCAAGTTAACAGGGATTTTTGAAGCCCTTACGCTAAATTGGAGCAAGGATACATCTTATAAAATTGTAAGCATTCCAATTTACATTAATCGTACTTGTGGTATATATTACTGATATTCTATTATTTATTTACTAATAGTAATTACGTTATTTATTTCATAATAAGTTATTAATTAGTGTTGTATCTATAACTTTAATAATAAAAAATATATTAATAATATTTAATAACGAGATATATTAGTTGCTCCCTGTAAAATACAAGAAAGTGAAATTGTACATTACCTTTTAAACACCTTAGTTCCTCCGAAGAGTTATCGAACTTGAAATTACAAAAAAATTGGTCTGTTTTTCCATGCTAAAAGAGTTATTCGAATTATCGAACTTCCTTAAATGGCTACACAAAAAACTTATGAAAGTCTGTTTTTCCTGCGTCAAGCTTTTGCCGAACAAAAAAATCGAATTTAATTTAGTTAATTGTGGGGTTTTTAGGATTCGCCCACAGTTTGGACTGTAGTATTCTCCAACCGAGACTTTTATACATTCCTTACATCAGACAAACATAAGGTTTGTAATAGTACAATGTATTTACAAATAAATACATTGTATAAAAGTAAATAATATTAAGATAATGGTACCATTATATGTATTGAAAAAATTCATATTGTTAAATCAGTAATTTTATATAAAATTATGTACCTATTTTGAAGGATCCTATTGGAAATCAATGTGAATCCTATTAATTATATTTAAATTATTTATTTAATATTAAATGATTTATCAATATAATTATAAAAATTCAATTTAACACCATATATAGTAGTAATAATATTAAACACAAAAAAAAAAAATAAATTAATAATAGTCAAAAAAAATAAATTTATAATCTAACAAAATTTATACACAATTAAATATTAGCTTAATCATTGCCAACAGCATAAAATAATTACCAAAAAAAAAAAAATTTTGTCCAAAAAATAAATTTGCTAAACAAAAATTTTTTTTTAATAAGCAAAAAATTTAAACTGTTAAAAGTGAATAATAGTTAGATATATGAATAACGTATTTATTATATATTTAATTTTCCATTCAAAATGTATCTAATATAATTTTATATGCAATCTCTAATAAATGCTAAATCTTATATGATCTATTTAAAATTTAACTTCGTAAATATTAATTTCACTAACTTAATAATATATAAATAATTTAATATTTAAAATAATAAATTATAAATTGATACTGTCTAAACTTAACAGAAATAAATATTATAGATTTTTCTTATAATATAATAATAATATTATAATAATATTAATAATCTTAATAAGATGAATTAATTAAATGACCAAATGGAGTAAGTATGAATGATAATCAATATCAAAATAAGGAAGAAACAATCAGAAAGTTCTGTTGTATGACAGACTTTTCACCTTCAGATTGTATAGGAAAACATCACTCTTGGCAGATATAATAATAAAATAATAATAATAATATAATAATTAATATAAAATAATTCAAAATAATAAATAATAAATAATAATAATAATAATAATAATATATCATATTAATAATAATATGAAAATTTTAATCTCAAAATAATGAAATAATCAAATAAAAAATGAAATAAAATACGGATATTAATCTATTAAATTTATCATACACCATTTTTATCTAAAATATACCTAAAGGAATAGGTGAAAAATATATTTCATTGTCATACATAAATGAATCGTTATATATTATATATTATCTATATACATATATATACCTATTTATATATAATATATATATATATCTATTATAAATATAAATATATATATTATCTCTAGGTGATTTAAATGAATTTACTACTGGACCCCATGGCTTAATAAAGCAAAAAAAATGCTATAAAAACTAAAAGATCGACGCTATATGCTTTTACACACCTTTATTTTAGTATTGTAAACTCTTGCCTGCGTGAAAAATGCAAAACAACTAGGTGGATGATGAACTCTCTTGTTTTTAACCGTTAGGTTCAAGACGATAACTTGTAAGTTCCTATTAGTGTAACTACTTCTGGCGTAGTTCACGGCTGACGTAGTCGGAATTGTAACAACAGTTGATATAAATCTCTTGTGACTATACGCTTTATACTCTTGGTTGGAAATAGTACAGAACTTCACCTACCGTTACTCCAAGCTCAGCTGAGATCCCCTTTCTGGCGATATCTCCCTTTGATTTATCACAATCATCATATAACTAAACTACCACCTCATACTACGCTGGCTACAAATTTCCATATTTTAATAACTTGCAAGATACCGCACCGTTCCCCTCTTAGTTAATCAAAATATAGAATTATCATTTTTCTCCAGTTGCTGCTTTCTCTGGTGTGAGCCTCGGAGCACCGTATTATGGCAATCATTCAACTAACTACTATGACTGAGCCGGCGTAAAAGGGTATATAATATGTCGTCCTCAGAAATACTTCTAACATCTTTTCTAAATTTTATTGTTTTTGATCGATGGTTTTTATTAGATACTTGAGCTGTGCTGCTTGATAGTAAATTTGAGATCCATTTTTTGTAATTATTGGGCGTCTGAGTATCAAGAATTTTCTGTATGAGGATGAGTCTGGTGACTGTGTCAAAGAATTTGTTTATGCCTATTGCTATAAGTATGGTTCTATGAGAAGGTGTTTTGTTAAGGCCATTGATGCTATTTTGGGAGATGGTGGCTAAAGCAGCAATGGTGAAGTTGTATTTTTTAAATTCATGTTCTAGGAGAATGAATGAATGGGTAAATTTTGATGAATATGAGTTTTTCTATCAATTTGCATAAGGTGGAAAGGAGTGATATTGGGCTGTATTAGGATGGGAGGTTGGGGAAGTTCTTAAATTTTAGATTAGGTATTATTTTTGCTCTTTTTTCTAATTTCTGTGGATGAAATTGTATTCAGATGATTTTCTTAATATTCTAGTCAGGAGAGCTTGGACTGTCGATCGGTGCTAGGTACTTCAGATATAGGTTAAATATATTGTCTGGTCTAGCAGCTGGGTATTTTTGAGTGATTTAATTCCTATTGTGGTGTTTTGCATGATATAAAGGGGTTTGTTCTAGACGAAACTGTCTGAGCTGCCTGATAGTTTTTCTATTGATTTAAAGGATTGACTTATGTTGTGCTAGTATGCTGCTGTGTTGTTTAAGGGATGGAGGAATATTGTTTTAGGCTTTTAGTGCTTCGTTTATTATGGCTAGAGGGTTGTGTTTGGAGTTTTGAAGATGCTTGATAACTTTCAAAGTTGCTCTTGTTAGAGTTTCTTTTAAGTTTTTCTGTAGGTATTCTTTGAATTTATTTGATTTGTGTATTGCTACTAATGTTGAGATTTGTGTGTTTATAGGTTAAATTTATTCTGTGCTGTAGTGGATTGTAAATTTGTCGGTATTAATCTAGTTCAAAGGATTCTGGAGGCCGTTAACGAATACCGTCGGCATTTTTTCGTTTTCCTCTTTTTGCTGCATGCAACAGATGGCTTGGTGGAAGTGTGTGGGTGACGTTCGTAATGCCTTTAGAGCAGGAGTGATGTGAATTTCTTGGTTCAGTCAAGCTTCTATGCAGTGCTCATATAATTGCCATACTTTTTGTCGGATGTGAAATGTAGTCTTTTGATTTTGAAGTATTGATGAACCTTCTTGGAAGTGCGATGAGGTTATTAGGTCATTTCATGACTATGCTATCAGATTTATGTTGGTGTATCAGCCATGAGTCGAGTTTAGTATGTATGAATATGGGTTGATTTGGTAATGATTGGAGAATGGGATGTAATTGTGGCTGAAAAGATGGTGGTATGGTGATGGGGATGGGATGAAGTTAGGTCTTGGGAGCTAATGGAAAATGGTTAGATTGGAAGGGTAGCGAGTAGGTAAGGTGTTGTGGTGTCAGGATGTTTTAAGATTTTATTTCTTCTTCTAAGATGTTATTCCTCCTGCGAGTCGGATGGTAGTCCTACACCAGCCTGTTATGATGGCATTGAAGTTACCCTTGATTAAGGTCTGGTCGATTTGTGTTTAGAGTT
>JABUQX010056557.1:0-5000 GCA_015478945.1 Trachelipus rathkii
TAATTTCATTTATTATCTCTATATTTACCCTACACTAACTACATTCTCTTACACCGTATTACATTTTTCTATTTTATCATAAATTATCTTCTCACACTCCATATAAATCAATCGACCTAAGAATTGTCATTACTGAGCTACTATTTTATCATATTATAGATCTTATAATATCCTACGTTTAATATTCGTAAACATAGTCTGACGCTAATACTATGATGTTTGTGTCTGGCAATCGTGTAACCAGAGACTGTAACGTAACATACTCTCATATTGGATATTCCTAAGAATATAATTACACCTTTAGAGACGGATCGTGAAAAGTCATTTATAATACTACAATAACATTTATCGAGGAAGAACTTGGCATTATATATATAATATTCAAATAATACCTATATAGTAATTCCTTAAAGGGCGTCTATGATAATGCAGAGATTCGTTATATATTTAATTACATATATAATTTCTTAATAGCGATGTATGTGATAAGAATATTATAATAATATATATATTTAAAATATAAATATCTATATTTATTAAATATATATTATATATATAATATATATATATATAATTTTTTCCAATGCAATTTTCCTGACCTAGAGGGTGGGAGTCCGGATGTCGGAGTCGGAGTCGGCAATTTTGAAATGGGAGTCCGGAGTTCGAGGAGTCGGAGTCTGTAATTTTCAAAAAGGGTGGAGTCGGGAGTTGGAGTACGGAGTCGGTAAATATTTCAAATGAGAGGTCGTATGAGTGATATTACGGAGTCGGAGTTCGGGTATCAGGAGTCGGAAGTCGAGTCGGTAATTTTTTCTCAAAAGGGTGTGAAAGTATTACGGAGTCGTGAGACGTATAGAGTTACTAGCAAAATTATTTTGAAACCCGACTCAACTAATATCACCTGGTTTATGTTAAGTAATTACCTTAACATTAATTAAAATTTACATCTAAGGAATAAGCAATGAAGGGTGGTCATTTTATCACAATAGCTGTTTTTCTGTGTAAGAAAATTATGCATAAGTGAGGTGTTTAGAGTGACAGTAGGTATTGACATTCGCTATCAATATATATCAAAATTGGAAAGTGGTAGAAGTACATAGCTTTTAATGTAGGTTTTATGGCATTTTCCAGATTCTCTCACCTGGTAGAAGGACATCTTTAGAAAAATTCTGAAAAACTTTTATTGATATAAAGATGACCTGATCACAGTTTGTTCCGTAATTTTGGTTTGCGCCTGATGTGAATATATCTTGGATGGCTCTAGTCATAAAATATTTGATTTGATACCATCGCGAGAATAGAGAGATCCATTATACATTTTTTTGGCTATATAAGATGAGAGTTTAATCATTTACTTAATTGGTATAACACTGAAGTATAAGTCGAGTTTTTTGAACGTAAATTAAACACAAATATATACATGGAGCAATAATATAAGGAATTTTGTCATTATGTGTTCTTATTTGATCACCTTCAAATATGTTATTACATTAGCACATAATTAGATGTGAGACGCTTATTATGGAATGAATAGACAGTGAGTCCTAAATGAATACCTATCGGGCTCTATTGAATATCGATTTTAGGCGAGTGGTTATATATAGAATTGTAATGTCCTGAATGTAACGAGATTTAAAGATTGATATTTTAATTCCTGATTGCCTATATAAAGAAAACTCAAGTAATAATACATTTAAAAGATGAAATAAACGAAAATATTGAGGCCTTTCCTATTGTCTCGAAGAACCATAAAATATAAGATGGATCACAAGGACACAAGGTCTTATATCAATTGTAAAGTAAGCTCTATTTGCCTAACAAGTGGCAGTCACACGTTTCGCTACAGAACCTAAAAAGACGAATAACAATATATGTACACTGAGAAATATAATAAAAGCAAGTTGATAAAAATAAGAAGATTTCTGATATTCCAGAGGTTTTTAATAGGCATCGTTTTAACTAATCATTTTCTTCGAAACACATCGACAGGAAAGAGTAATGGCTTTAAGTTTCATGAATTTAAAGAAAGATAATAATAGACAAGTTGAATATGATTGATTCTGTGTGTACTGAGGCAAATCGCCAGTTTGATAATGTGATTAATGAAGCCGAGAATCAAAGAAACGATGGAGACCAAGTTTATACACTTTTTGGTTTCAGGAACAAGAAATCTAAACTATAATGGCTGAAAGGACGTGTAGAGAAATTTATGTGATTTTCTAATGAACGTTCAGGTAAAAACAGATTCAAAATCAAAAGTATTGTGCACCAGCTGTTTATCATATTAGGACGGTCATTTTATTCTCAGTTTTCGTCTACGTACTATGAACAACAGGTTATCCAATTGTTAAATAACAACTCTATCAGATAGATTGACGTACTTAAAAGAGGAAATAAAATATTTCAACTGGGAATCGAGATATGGAAAATATAAGTAGCTTCTTCAGAGATACATAATAATTGAATTTAATCGTCATTGTGTATGGAGAGAATATAACATCTACACACTAATAATTGTTCAGTGAGTTGTTAATGATGAAGAGACAAAGTGGTCACAAATATTCCATTATGGTTGCCACTCTCTATACTGATACTATGAGTATATGTTTTAATAATATAATTTTAAATATTAGTGTTTACATTGGAACCTACAAAATATATTTGTTGAACAATAACCCAAACATTATGACTTGGTAAATTTAACGCGTCCATTGCGTAAAAATTTATTATTTCAACACACACCAGGATATAAATGTTAGCTCAGAAACATATGTAAACACCAACAAGCGACTCAGACATACTTTACGACACTCTACACATTCCAGAATTTACATTTCTGAAGAAGAATAGGCGAACACAACAACACTATATACACACATCATTACACTTATGGGTAGAACGAATTGTCAGACAATATCATTTTAAATAGTAGCATGTGCAACGAAAAGCAACATACATGTAATAAAAAAACATCAATAGAAGCATACATGGAAAATAAAATATACTATTTTGTGATATCTTGCAAGACATGCAAATTTCTAAATCTAATGATAACTTAAAAAAAAATGATTTTATTCTGATATATAATTAAATTAATATACTACCTAATCCTTAGAATATTAGTATCATCTTAATAGGTATGGGCTAGCGTAAACGCTCTCAGTAACATCTCTCCATTTCTTGGCAGTAGTACGAGACGCAATTGAAGTTTACCCAAAATAAGTGGAATGTTATATTATAACTCCTGGGAAGAAAATGTTATGAGAATCATAGTTATTTTTTTTTTTTTATTTCCTGACCAGAATCCCCGTTATTTGCGGCCCACCTTAGCAAACTGTTGTGGTGGTGAGGGTTTCCAAGATAGCTTTGTATTAGTTTATATTCAACACCAAGAATGGTATTGCGTCTCGCCTACAGGTGAAGACGAGAGATCCGCGACGAAAGATAGGATAGTTTGGGTAGGGTGTAATTTTTGAAAGTGGAAATTGGTGAAGAAAGTTGAGTTTATTTAAAAAAAGTTGAATTTCACTAAGGTTTCACGGGTGAACAAAATCCCAGTTCTGGGGAAATACGTCTATTCAGGGCAGAACCTGTTGGTCAACTCTAAAGAGACTAATGAATTCCATGAAGTTAGTTCGTTAGAGGCTCGAGACGAGCATATTATCATAAAGATATGTCGACTAATCACGTAGAAAGCTATGGAGTTGTTATCTTCACTATTTATCATCGGCATAGAAAATTTTGTTTATGCCCCGAAGAAAAAAATTAGTAATTCCAAGGCAGAGGAGAACCCTAAACCCGTTCACGCTATGAAGCCAACTCTCTGGCTTATTTATAGATAGGAAATCAAGATGTGCTAGATCGTATATGACTAAGAACCTAGGGAGGCAAATGCTTCAAGAGTTCCAATCGGTTTAGAAGAAAATACATGTATAATAAATTAAAGAAAAGAATTTTGGCGTAGATAGAACAGAACAATTATACAGCTGACTGACTCTACAGTGCGTGAAGAGGATGATAAGGAGTATAGACGTGAACTCTATCTAAGTATACCCGGTTGGTGCAATAGGCCATAGTAGGCACTATATGGACTTCTGATTAACATAAAAGGCGCTCAGAAAAGGTAATCACCTCCTCGAAGATTGAAGGTATGTCTGTGGAACCGTGAGTAGGAGACGAGTAGTATTAGAACTGCTTTCCAAACATCGCTTGAGAATAATTTGGCTTAGAAAAAGTTAATAAATGAACAAAAAGTTAGGATAGTATAGTAAAGATTTATGCCACGGTATGAGGAAAAGATGAGAGTAAAGTGGAGGATTTCAACATGTGGCAAGGAGTGTTCGTGCTATTAATACGAATCGACTGAGACTGTAATGCCACGCATCGCAGGATATAAGCAAGTGAGGACGAATTGTCAATTGACTATAGTTTCGGAATTGTCGTTTTACTTAATATACCTCTTTTGAGCTCTTACGAGCAGTATCCAGTAATAATAAGAGAAATTTCATGTAGTTCTTGGTAGAAAAGAGAGGAGGAGATGTGTGATTGTTCAACTTGAGTTTTGCAGTTTAAGATCACCATAAGAAGGTTTAGACATGAGGAGGAGGCAGGATGTATCGTATCAAGCTTGTATGTTATCAGTGTAAGAACTACACTGGACAGGGATAGACCAGCAGCATTATCGATGGAAGAGATATTGTAAGTAGCAATTTCTCTCCAACTACAAAAAGTGGTATATATATTCGTTTTTTAAAAAAAACAGTCTCGAAGGCGTTGACCACGAATTAATAAAAGAAGTATAACACTTGTTAGAGCTCCCTCGCTGTCGGTAACAGAAACTAAACAGAATAATCAATTGGCGTGCATCGCAAACAGCCCGCTCCGCATGATATCTCGAATGCATTTCACGCGCCTGGGGCCTCCATAACTAACTTTCTCTTACCAATTAAGATTGTCTTGCGAGTACTAAGAGGGAGCGGGAGGGAGTTAGTTTTTAGAGG
>JABUQX010056557.1:7500-20000 GCA_015478945.1 Trachelipus rathkii
TAAATCTTTCATTTTTCACACACTAAATTTTTTTTATCAACGGAAATCCTACAAAACAAATTACCATTTGTTTTTTTCAAGTGAGCATAGCATCTTTGCATATCTTCCAAAACAGAATATAAATCCTCCTTCTCCCCCCCCTCGGGACCACGTTGATATAATCCCCCATTTCTCTCCCCCTTCACCCCGGCTGTACACGAGGAATAAATCATTTTACTTTCGCAAATGGCCCTAGCCAGTGTGTTCTTAGCTTGTGCTCAAACAGTGAATGTTCTTGGTAAGTCTTTCAATCATTTCCCATTTTTATTATTACTTTTATTTCATAATAATTTTAAGGTTTTTTTGAAGTTTTTGAAAAAGCCCACTCTAAGCTTGGGAATTTTACAAAAGTTGAGGCCTAGAACCAGCCCTACTTTATAAGCGGTAACACCACTTAAATATCTATAATTAAATTTTAACTCTACCCCAAACATGGGTTGGTTAAAATTTGCTGGAGTTATTATGGAGTAGTTTTTTTTTTTTTCCTCTCTTCCTCTTACAATATAAATTTTGTATTTTTGAAATATCACATATTTTACATAATTTTTGTTATTTTTTTCTCAAGCGTATATTTATATCCCCTTTATCTTTTTATATATTTATTTATTTATATACGCTTTAAAGTAGACGAAAAAGGCCCTATTTTTTTTACCCGGTCTTATTTTCTTATTTTTTTTCTTGCAATAATTTTTATTCCTCTTTCATTTTTAAAAGTGATTGTAATTTCTATCCAAAAACCTCACGTCCCTTCTTTTAAATAAATGCTCTGAATTTGTAAACGTAGATTTCCTATCTTGCTCTTCTTGAACCTATAAAACTTACCTCCAATACAAAGTACGGTATATATATATATGAATAACAATATGGTTAGTAATAGAAAATGTAAAAAGGGCAAAGTGAATAGGAAAGGCAAGTAGCCCGGATTGGTGTTGATGAGAGCTTAAGAAGTTTTTGATAGCTTGTTCTATTTTTTTTTGAAGCCATTAGATAGCCTAAGATCATAGGAGCCACAAATTTAAAAACTTGTTTAGACGATAATGATTTACTTAAAATACTTTCCCATCCAGTGAAAATTGTTTTATTTATTTTAGATTGCTTTACACTTTGAAATAGGCTTTACCCAAAAGGCTTATTTGAAGGTGAAATATCTCTTGTCGCACACCCCCTTATGCCCAAAATTTCTCCTCCCTTTTTTTGAATGTCTTGTAGTTTTTTTAACACTTTGAAATAAACTTTACCAGAAGGTTTATTTGAAGGTGAAAAACTGTTTTTCCACATACCCCTCTGAGATTATTTTTTTTCCTCTTCGAAGACTTTAAAATTTTACATACCAAAATTTTATTCTCTTCCTAATATTGTATCGGAAAAACCATTTTAGTTTACTTTTTTTTTATTCACTAACCCTCCAAATAAACAAAAAATTTATTTGGAAGTGAAAAACTGTTTTACCACACTCCCCTCTGAGAAATTTTTTTTTTTCTCTTCTTGAGGAGACTGCGATATCGAATTTATTTCTTTGGGGGTTTTTCATTTAACATATAAGATCTAAATAATCATCATTACAAGGCCATATTTCCTGCGTAGCATTTTTCTTTCATTTTTTTATAAAGAGCTTGGACCAACCTTTTTAGTAGTTTAATAATTAAATTAATAATATAGCTTGAAATGCAAGGTTTTTCATCAATTTATAAGAACATAGATTTATAAGATAAATTAGGCAATGTGCTTTGAAAATCTCATTTTCTCTAGTTAGTTTTACAGTTTTCATTTCTGAGAAATATTATATTCTTTTGGAAATTTCATTTAGCTACCTTTGTTATAGTAAATTTGTTTTTACAAACTAAAGATAATTTGAAAAATCTCCCTTAACCAAAGTCAGACATTTTTTTTTTCCGGTATATATATATTTATTTTTCAAAATTTTAGAGGTTTTCAATATCTATATATCTTAGAGATTTAAGTTTTTTCATGCACTTTGAATTTAGAGATTTAAAATTGAATGAAGTGCAAGACGATTAGCTTGCATAAAATTTTTGAGGTGTGAATGAATGGGAAAAATATACATATAAATTAAGATTTTCTTTTTATAAAAAAAAAGTAAATTTGTAACGTAATTTAGTACCAGATGTTTGTAGTGAAAATTTAAAAAAAAAAAGCATTTGTTTTTTTGGGTAGAAAATTTGTCTTGGATTTATTCTAAGTATTATTTAGACTAATCATGAGAACATCTAGCCCTATTTCCTAAATGTTATAAATACTTTGTTTTAGCTTAACTAGGCCCTACCTAGCATAAACTTCTTTTGGAAACTTTTTTTTTCATTTGTAAAGTATAAATTTTAAACAGCCGAAAGTGAATAAAATGAATTTTTAAATGGGATAAATGCTTATTTTTCTTTAGTATTCTTAACTTAGTAATATCAGTTATAGAGCACGTCCTATACTATGTAAGTTATATTTTATGACTCAGGATTTATGCAAATGCGGAAAGCATTTTATTTTTATTTTTTTTTGGTATTTGAAAATTTGGGTCAGTGGTAACAAAAGTGATAAAGATATAGTTTGGACTCTGACCATACATCATATTTTTTTTCTTAGAAGTTAGCAATTTTTGAGTTTTTTCTTAGTTTTAATCTTTAAGGTATTTTATAAAAATTTAATTTATTTTTCTAAAAGTTGTTTCAAGACATCCACAGGGCATATAGTTAAATCTTAAATCTGACACTTAAATTTGTTTCACATCCCAGTATTTGTAACTTAATAAGCTTTCAAAAGTTTGAATGTCATGCTATTGTAAAAGTCATTGGAAGCAGTATTATGCAATGGATAAAATAATTCTTATAAATATTTGGTATAAACTTTGAGTCATAAAATTCCGTCAGCCACTTCGCTTCCCACTTCATTTTTTTTTTTAAACCTACTTATCACAATTTATTTTTTTTTCACTTCCTTAATATAAAAGATATTTTTGATTTGGTTTAAATATAATGTTTACGAGTAGATTCTGGTAGAGTAAAGTTATATTTAAACGGGTGATTTTTGCTTTTATTGTTATTTTATAATTTTTAATGGGGTCTATCTTATTCATGGAAAAAAAACTAAATTTTTTTGTAATTTTTTTTTCCGAGGTGAAATTTATGGCATACTGAATTACGTACATCGAACTTCTAACTTTGCTTTTCGTTATGGCCTTCATAGAGAATTAAAATCATACGAATAATCTTTTTATATAAAATTTTTGTATACAATTTTTACCAGCTGAAATCAATAAAATCTTGTTTCGCTTCGGCTGGAACATATGCGAAATTTTTGTATGCTAAAGATTTGCTGTTTATAGTGCCCCCACATTTATTTTATAAAATCATCAGAGGTATTATTAATTTGTATCAGTTTTTCTTTGTATTATTATTAATTGATCTGGCGTGAGAATATGCTTCTACCATCCTTTTATAACATTCAGTATTTGGGTAAAATAAGATGTGTAGAATATGCTAGATTTGTAAATCTTTTTTGTTTATGTTTTACAGATTTGTATAACTTTCTTATGTAAACCATTTTATATTTTTCATGTTTTGTAATTTCTTTTTTTTATAATTTTTTTAGGCACTCTACACTGCGGTGTATATTATATTCTCGAAATAAAATTTTTCTGAATTTGAGTCTGATTGCGTTACCTCAAACACACCAAGGCCTATAAAAGTCAATCCCCATTTTCCGGAAACTTGAAGGAAAAGACTTTTGCGGGAAAGCGGCGTCCCTTGCTTGAGCGAATCAAATTGAGAGTATTGGCGAAGATAAGAAGCGTTTCCGAAGCAAGCTACTGGAGTTTATATAGGTGAAGAAAGAAGCAAACGCAAAGCAAAGAGTGCCAAGAATTTCACTTCGAGAGCTATTACACACCACAGGTTAGACCATTTTTCTCAAAAGTTATTATTTTACAAACAAAGCTTATATAATTTTGAATATAAAACTTATACACCCCTTTGATTTTATCAGAATAATAAAATTAACGTTAAAGTAACGTAAATTTTGGGGTTTTATTTTTTATATAACACATAACCATAAAGATATTTCGCTAATTTAGCTAAGCGCTAACTCTTGTTCTCTTGGCACCATTTTGAAAAGCAAATACTCCACATAAAACTTTTTATATAAGACATATTAGTTATATAATGCCAAGAGAAAAAAACATTGCCATATCAAGCTCAAAGGCAAATGCTTCACAATATTATAACAGCTATTCTGAACAAAATCTAATATCAAGCTCAAAGGCAAACGCTTCACAATATTTTCAACACTATTCTGATCAAAGCCGTAACCGAGAAGCCGTTCCAGCATTCACACATTTATCTCATGAAAGATATACGCATGAAAATTGGAGAAAACAAAACTTTCAGCAACCTCAACAAACTTATCAAAGAAAAACTTTCAACCATCGGGAAAAGCCACAGGCACCGGCATTTCCCCCTACACAAAACTATCAGCAAACGCCAGAACAGAATCATAAACCTTCATGGAGAAATAACCAAACTTCTTACGCAAGAATAGCTAAACCAACAGATGGATATGAAGAAGCTTTGGATGATCAATATGATACACCTCAAGAAGAGAACTATTACGGTAAACAAGAAAACTATTTTTATGATGAAATCGTTGAAAATCAATACGATGAGCAGAGTCAGGATTTTTTTCAATAAGGAGGGCAGAACAACAGGAAACGTCTCCCCTCCGCAATCCTGATATTCCGAATGGTAATAGCAGTTCCGCCACTCTTGGTGATTTCGTTCCAGCTATGAATGTAATAGGTAATAAAAGCACCACCACTCACACCAATTTTGATAATGTATTAGGAAATGTTTCTCACTATTCAACTAACTCTGCAAATTTAAAGGTAAATTCCACCTCTCTTGGTGATTTAGACGTAACTATGAATGTAAATGGTAACAGAAACGCCACCACTCACACAAATAACTTTTATAATAATGAAATTTTCACAAATGTAAATATGCAAACAACTTATTTTGGTTCACATTGCAAATACAACAATTATTTAAATGTTCAGCATGAATTAAATGATAAAGCATATCAAAACTCAAAAGCAAATTATTTAAATGTTCTTAAAAATAGCAGAAATAACATTCCATTTATTAAATTAAGCAATTTATTTAAAACAAATCCTCATTGCTCCTCGAGCACAGCTATGAATGTAGGTCACAATTTGGACCCAAATTTTCAATCAACGCATCTCCAGATTCCTGATTATTTAAATGTTTCCAGTCACTTAGCTAATAAGAATTATCCAAATGCTAACTCACGCACCACTGTTCACAAGCATAGTTTAATTAATTTTCCGCATGCATTGATTGATACAGCATATTTAAATGTAAATAAAACAAATTCACAATGTAATTCTAAAGCAACTATGAATGTAATTAGTATTGAAAGCATATCTCAGGGTACAGTAGCGTCAGCTATGAATGTTTCCAAAAACGCTAACCCATTTTCTGTGAGCTCTTTAAACACTACTGAAGATGATATAGTTCCTTCAGAGAGCACAAATGTTAAAAAAATTTTAGGTAAAAATGATTGTAACCCATATTTTTATAAATATTAATGACTTAAAGGATAAGCAAAATGAAATCATAGATGAAAGGTTTTCACATGCAAATATGCAAACGACCCATTTTATTTCTAAAAATGTTAATCAAGCAAATAATGTAAATGTTCTTAATCCTCATTTTTCTTTCAGCAAAGCTTCTCCTCCTAATAATTTTAGATGTAGCCATTATGTCCAGGGAAAAGCTCAGATAGGTGAAAATTTTATTAATGATAAAAATGCATGTTCAATATGTTTTAATGATGTTATTTTCAACGAGAATTTTAAACTTCATGAGCTTAACAGTTTTCATGGTGTAGCAAACACCATTACCAGAAATAGAATAGAGAATGTAGATAGCATAACCTACATTCAAAATGGTAGAGCAGATAACATTAATGAGAGTAACGCTAATAGTTCAATAAATTTTGGTAATTGTGGAGCACATAGTCCAGGAAATAAAAGAGTTAAACATGAACATGACGTAAATGGAAAATCCATCACAGAGCTTTCACAAATCACAAAAAAGTCACATATTCCCCATTTTCAGGAGAAGATGAGGAATATGGACTTTTCTCTTAACACAAACTTTTTATTTTTCAGAAATTTTAATGACAATTTACAGATTAGCACACCAAATTTAGCAAAATCGAGAAGCGTATCAAATGCACAGTTGGAAAGCAATGGGATAGCAACCCAGTCCAGAAGCGAAATGGATATGCCGCAGTTAGAAAATGGAAATGTGAACACAAATGCTGTTGAAAATAGCGATAGTAATGGTGGTGAAATTCATAAAAGACTTACGCAGCAAGTTAAAATGGGTTTGGAGTTAGATGTTGATTTCCAAAGGAAAGGTAAGGTTAATAACTCTATTTATATGAATAAATATATAGCAGATGTAAAGTTTAATAGCAAAGATGATATAAGTGGAAGTTCCACAAGCGATTTTGATAATGAGATAGCTCACGCAAAGATAGAACATTGGGAAGGTGACAATTTGAACAGAGCATATGATACATTAGGCACAGCGAATGCCAAGGTAAAGAGTAGCCATGATATATGTATCTCAAATGGTAAAAATAGGCAAAGTACTGATGATAAAAACACGCAAAACAATATTTTAAATATTATTGAACATGGAAAGCGCACTTTCCATAGGTATAGCAGAAACAGAATGTTACGTAGAAACAATGTAAGTAGAAGAACAACTTTTGCAAGCACTACAAACAATGTAGGTAATAATTTTTTAAATAAGAATAGCTTAATGGGGCACAATTTTTCAAACTATCAGTATGATTTTCATATATCGCACTCTTGTTCAAATAATATACAACCTTTTGAATTTTATGATAGCACAAATTCAATAGAGAAATTAGTTGTAAATTTTAATCTATCTCCCCCATTATCAACCACCACAGATTTCTCTTTTCACTCTAATCATGCTCAAACTATTAAGAATGATAACTTTCCTCAGGGCACTCCCCCTTCTTCGCAAAAGGATTTCTCAGATACTATTATATCTTTTGATGAGGAAACGATACCAAATTCTTTATTACCTTCTAACACTCTCGTTTCTGAGCACTATGATATGACTTCCAAACCATCATTTGATAAATATTTTGAACCTCACCCTCCATTTGGTTCCTCTCAGGTTGATAATCTCACTTCAAATCACCATATCAGCTCTCTCTCTCTTCCTCAAGTAGAAACGCATCTTTCTTTCGCAAAGGACGCAGTTCCGATTTCATACTCACAACAACCTTTTCTAGATTCATATTCAGAACAAAGGGAATCAATCCACACACCTCCTCAGAACAAAAATTTTAAATCTCAACAACAAACACCTTTCTCAGCTCCTGATTTTACAAATCTTTCTAATCAAAACACACTTAAAGTAGCCTCACGCTTGTCTTTATTTCAAACCGAAGCAGTTCCATATAACACTGAGTCATTCTTAACTCTCATTAAAAATCTAACTTCCTCTCCTCCTTTAAAATTTGATTCACATTCTCAAACTATTCCTTTACAAGATGATGCACATCCTATACCAAAACCAAATTCTCAGGGAACCACTACCGCACTTTCTATGGTTGTCGCACAACCGAAAGTCTTATGTAATAAGGAAATTGTGGTCCCTCCTAAATCTAAATCTCTACAAATTTTCTCTAACCTTTCCATTTCACAAACTGAAATAAAACTCATACTTTCACATAACATATCTTTCGAAACACTTCCAAATCCTCCTCCACAACAACCTTCTTCCTACGTGTTCCGACCACCTCCAAAGCCTAACTTTTTGTCTCCTTCACTTCCAAGAAGGCTTACTCTCAAAGACCTTCCCACCGCGATACCTCCGAAACTATCTGGTGACAAATCTCCTTCTCCACTTCAAACCTCAATGTCACAAATTCATTCTCCTCCACCTCCTCCATTGCCTCCTGAAATTTCACTTCTAAGTAGACCTCCTTGTCCGATTCCTCATCCACCTATTTATTCTTCCACTTTAGAAAACAAACTCCTATTTAATCTTTCACTGTGGAAAACAAATACATTCCAATACACAACTCACACTTAAGCATACAATCACAAACACTTTTAGACTTTAAAATTTTTTTTTTCTCTCGCCGCCAGCACTATATTTATATTTTCACTGAGAAAATATAAAATAAACAATCATCTTAGAAATTAGGGAAATTTCTAAATGTTAAAGAAAACTGCTTACAGTTTTAACAACCTAAACACATAAGAAAATTTTAAAGCAAAATAAGAACAAAGATAATGTCTCTTCCCCAAAATTTTTTCTTAAATTTATTTTTTTTTTAATTATTTGTAACATCAAAATCCTACTCATTTTTGGGTCACTATCCATATTATTTTCAGTTTGTTTCAAATCGAAGTTAGAATATATTTTTGATATGGAATTAAATTTCAGTTATTTAAATTTTGTAATGTCAAACACGAAGACAGACTTTCACCTAAATTTCAACCCCTCAGACTCAAGTATTTTCATTAAACACATTTATTAAACCATATTCTTTTCCTTTGCCTCCCATTTTAACAAAACATATCAAGAGTTCAAATGTGCACAAATTATTAATGCTATTGCATACATCTTACACTTTAAAACATACTTACAGTAATTATGTACAAAGACAATTGTTAGCATCTAGTTTCTCATTATGCATTTGATTCCTCCTTAAATGAAACTCTCCACTGTTTCCCCCTAAGGTTATAACTCCTTACTCTGACTACCTTTCATTTTTGAATCTATAATATCACACTTTCTTTTAATTCACAAATTGTAGTTTTTTCAATCTCATGTCCAAGAATCCAACCTATATGCAACCATTGCATAAGTCAGAGTTTTTTTTTTCTGGAAGGATAACTATATACCAAAAAGAATTTTTCGTATAGTTTTAAAGAAAGCATGAATCTACTTTCTTATCACATATTTTCTTTTTTTCCCAGATATAAAAAAAAAAATAAAATAAATAAAAATAACTTTTTACAACCTTCCCCTCCCCTCCCTCCTCCTATCTATCTTAATTTTCTCATTCGTCTAGAAGCCTCTCCCTCAAACCCTTCTCCCCATCTATTTTTGATGAGATCCTTTCAGAGTTGCCAATAAACGAATTTTTATATTTAATATTCCTAATTCTGAATTTTTGTTTTGTTCAATGACTTTTAATATTTCTTAGAATCCCTATTGATAAATCTTTCATTTTTCACACACTAAATTTTTTTTTATCAACGGAAATCCTACAAAACAAATTACCATTTGTTTTTTTCAAGTGAGCATAGCATCTTTGCATATCTTCCAAAACAGAATATAAATCCTCCTTCTCCCCCCCCTCGGGACCACGTTGATATAATCCCCCATTTCTCTCCCCCTTCACCCCGGCTGTACACGAGGAATAAATCATTTTACTTTCGCAAATGACCCTAGCCAGTGTGTTCTTAGCTTGTGCTCAAACAGTGAATGTTCTTGGTAAGTCTTTCAATCATTTCCCATTTTTATTATTACTTTTATTTCATAATAATTTTAAGGTTTTTTGAAGTTCTTGAAAAAGCCCAATCTAAGCTTGGGAATTTTATAAAAGTTGAGGCCTAGAACCAGCCCTACTTTATAAGCGGTAACACCACTTAAATATCTATAATTAAATTTTAACTCTACCCCAAACATGGGTTGGTTTAAAATTTGCTGGAGTTATTATGGAGTAGTTTTTTTTTTTTCTCTTTTTTTTTTTTTATTATTTTTATATTTTTTGAAATATCAAACATACTTTTATAAATCGTTTTTTGTTTTTCTCAAGCGTATCCCTTTTGTTTTTTTTATTTTTATATACGCTTTAAAGTAGACAGAACACAAGGCCTTATCTTTACCCGGTCTTATTTTTTTTTCTTTTTCTTGCAATAATTTTTATTCCTTTCTTTTTAGAAAGTAATTGTAATTTCTATCCAAAAACCTAACGTCCCTTCTTATAAATAAATGCTCTGAATTTGTAAACGTAGATTTCCTATCTTGCTCTTCTTGAACCTATAAAACTTACCTCCAATACAAAGTACGGTATATATATATATGAATAACAATATGGTTAGTAATAGAAAATGTAAAAAGGGCAAAGTGAATAGGAAAGGCAAGTAGCCCGGATTGGTGTTGATGAGAGCTTAAGAAATTTTTGATAGCTTGTTCTATTTTTTTTTTGAAGCCATTAGATAGCCTAAGATCATAGGAGCCACAAATTAAAACTTGTTTAGACGATAATGATTTACTTAAAATACTTTCCCATCCAGTGAAACATTGTTTATTTATTTTAGATGCTTTACACTTGAAATAGGCTTTACCCAAAAGGCCTATTTGAAGGTGAAATATCTCTTGTTCGCACACCCTTATTGCCCAAAGATTTCCTCTCCTTTTTGAATGTTCTTGTAGTTTTTTTTTAACTTGAAAATAAACTTTACCAGAAGGTTTATTTGAAGGTGAAAAACTGTTTTTCCAACATACCCCTCTGAGATGATTTTTTTTCCTCTTCGAAGACATTTGTTTTTACATACCAAAAATTTCATTTCTTCCTAATATTAGTATCGGAAAAATCATATTTTAGTTTAATTTTTTTTTAATTCAATGACAATTAAAATAAAACAAAAAAATTTTATTTGGAAAGTGAAAAACTGTTTACCACACTCCCCTCTGAGAAAATTTTTTTTTCTCTCTTGAGGAGACTGCGTTATCGAATTTATTTATTTTTTTTGGGTTTTTCATTTAACATATAAGATCTAAATAATCATCCTTTCAAGGCCTAATTTCCTTGCGTAAGCTTTTTTTTCTTTCATTTTTTATAAGGAGCTTGGACCAACCTTTTTAGTAGTTTAATATTAAAATTAATAATATAGCTTGAAATGCAAGGTTTTTTCATCAATTTATAAGAACATAGTTTATAAGATAATTTAGGCAATGTGCTTTTGAAAATATCATTCTTTTTAATAAGTTTTACAGGTTTCATTTCTGAAAATATAGTATATTCTTTTTGGAAATTTCATTTAGCTACCTTTGTTATAGTAAATTTGTTTTTGCAAACTAAAGATAATTTGAAAAATCTCCCTTAACCAAAGTCAGACATTTTTTTTCCGGTATATATATATAATTTTTTTTTCACCATTTTAGAGGTTTTCAATATCTATATAAAGTAGTCTTAGAGATTTAAAGTTTTTTTCATGCACTTTGAATTTAGAGATTAAATTGAATGGAGTGCAAGACGATTAGCTTGCATAAAATTTTTGAGGTGTGAATGAATGGGAAAAATATACATATAAATTAAGATTTTCTTTTTATAAAAAAAAGTAAATTTGTAACGTAATTTAGTACCAGATGTTTGTAGTGAAAATTTAAAAAAAAAAAAAAAAAAAAAACATTTTTTTTTTTTGTGGTAAAAAATTTTTTTGGATTTATTCTAAGTATTATTTAAACTAATCATGAGAACATCTAGCCCTATTTCCTAAATGTTATAAATACTTTGTTTTAGCTTAACTAGGCCCTACCTAGCATAAACTTCTTTTGGAAACTTTTTTTTTTTTCATTTGTAAAGTATAAATTTTAAACAGCCGAAAGTGAATAAAATGAATTTTTAAATGGGATAAATGCTTATTTTTCTTTAGTATTCTTAACTTAGTAATATCAGTTATAGAGCACGTCCTATACTATGTAAGTTATATTTTATGACTCAGGATTTATGCAAATGCGGAAAGCATTTTATTTTTATCTTTTTTTGGTATTTGAAAATTTGGGTCAGTGGTAACAAAAGTGATAAAGATATAGTTTGGACTCTGACCATACATCATATTTTTTTTTCTTAGAAGTTAGCAATTTTTGAGTTTTTTTTCTTAGTTTTAATCTTTAAGGTATTTTATAAAAATTTAATTAATTTTCTAAAATGTTGTTTTAAGACATCCACAGGGCATATAGTTAAATCTTAAATCTGACACTTAAATGTGTTTCACATCCCAGTATTTGTAACTTAATAAGCTTTCAAAAGTTTGAATGTCGTGTTATTGTAAAAGTCATTGGAAGCAGTATTATGCAATGGATAAAATAATTCTTATAAATATTTGGTATAAACTTTAGAGTTATAAAATTCCATCAGCCACTTCGCTCCCCACTTCATTTTTTTAAACCTACTTATCACAATTTATTTTTTTTTCACTTCCTTAATATAAAAGATATTTTTGATTTGGTGTAAATATAATGTTTACGAGTAGATTCTGGTAGAGTAAAGTTATATTTAAATGGGTGATTTATGCTTTTATTGTTATTTTATAATTTTTAATGGGGTCCATCTTATTCATGAAAAAAAACAATTTTTTTTGTAAT
>JABUQX010056557.1:25000-30000 GCA_015478945.1 Trachelipus rathkii
TACTAATATAATAATAATATATAATAATAATAATAATATAATAATAATATAATACATAATAATAATAATAATAATAATAATAATAATAATAAATTTCATAGTGAAAGTAACAAATTTTTCAGGAACTATGTTACCAATATATTATTACCTTGATAGAAAATGCCAATGCTTTCTTCACTTCTGATTGTAGTTGAAGAGGAAGATCCCAAGTCAATTTGTATGGATGAGGATATTTCCGTTGTTTGAAAGATTTGGGAGGTGGCATAACTTCTCCGGTATCAAGATACCTTTTTTCTATAACTCTTGAAAAGCAATTAAAACTCATTTTTTTTTTAAGTTGGTCATTTCAAACACAAGTTGCCAGATTTAAAAACTCACTTTATGGCACTCAAATAGTATATTTATTATCAAAGAACCAAATATATTAACACCTGGGGGAAGTGTAGTAAGCCGACACGATGGAATGCAGATTGGTAACTCCATAATCGGGGTCTACTACCCAAAATGTGTCTAAAAACTGGCGGCATCAGCAAATGTATGTTCAACATTCATCCATCACTGCATGCAGGAAAACGCTACACACAAGATAAGGATTCTATCAACCTAAGAGGTGTAAAACTAAATTACAGAGGTAAAGTAAAATAAAATAAAAATTAATAGAAATTTTTTTTTTGAATAACTGTTAAATTAAGAAAATATATCGAGTACTAACAAAGAAATTAAAAATCGCCTTGTTATCATTGAATTTAAGGTTTTCAACTTTTCACAGATTATCATAAATTTAAATATACTATCTATGCGTGTCTAGTATGAAGCGATTAAAATCTGATGCAATAAGTATAACTTAGGATTTAATTGTAGTGTATCTAAAGGAATGTTAGACTGCTAGATAGCAATTTGATATCGATAAACAAAGCTATAAATTCATTATATGAATAGAGCCAAAAAAGGGAAATCTGACATCTGCTACATATTAGTATACCTTTCAGAATTTAATTTTAGAAGTAATAAAATCTAAAGAACTTTAGATGTTAAATAGCAATTTGTATTCTACCACACAAATAAATGCTAAGGAAATTCGTATAAGATAGAACAAAATTATATTTTAACATATCTTTCAACTACTAACGTAAGAAAACTAAACTAAATTAGTACAAAACTAAAAATAAGGAAATACATTCTAAAAATTTAAAAATAACACTTGAATACTTCATAAATACATACCACAAAGATGATCCTGTCCATTAATAACCAATTTTCCTTCTATCGCAATATATTCCTTTGGTCTTGATTATCAAAACACTGAAATGTAAAACAAACTAAGAACTGGGTTTTCAACCACAATCTTTTCTTTTTTTCTTTTCTATATTAATTTTAAAATTTATTACCACCTTTACTCTCATCTAAGCAAATTTATCAATTTAAGGCAAAATTCACTCATCAGTTTGCCCCATTTTACCCAGAACTGGGGGGTGGGGTGCGCCAAAATGCACCAGAAATTAAGATTTATAATACTTTCATTAATTCAAACGATTGATATTTCAATATTACTTGAAATACAATTAATATAAAAATGGATTTTAAAGTTAAAGTTTTCATATATACCTTATATATATATGATAAATTAATACATATAAAGAAAATTTGAAACATAAAAACAGTAGAAACATATTTCTTCTTACATGCAAATAGACTCGCTTAATAATTCTAAACTCTCTGCATTGACCCCATCTTTGAAATGCTTATTCAATATTCTGGCCCAATCCGATCTCGGCAAAGACGTTAAAGCTGCTATATCTCGGCAATAGTCATCATTTTCTGTTAAAAAAATATTAAACTCCACAAATAGTAATAAAAAAAAGTATTTTGCAATAAACGAGAATGAGCAATAGGAAAAAAAAGCAACCACTTAATTAAAATACTAATAAACTGAAACGAAAAAAATTATAGTATCATATAATAATGAATCTGACATGTTCGAACCCGTTACATTAAAAGGTAATTTGATAGTACATTATTTTAGGATGTTTATGATGATAAAGTTTATCAGAACATGTCGGCCTTTAATTTACCCCTCTTATGGATTGTGTGCGGGGTCCGTGCACAACCCACGAGGTGAAACATAAAAAATTGGTGCTACTAAAGTATGCGGTCTACAAATTTTTTAATGGAATACATTGTATATTTAAACTATTGTATACTGTAAACTACGCCAATAAATTTTAACTTTTTTTTTTTTTTAATTTTCAAGGTAAAGTTTATTAAGTTTAGTTAAAATTTGTAGAGTGCATACTACAGAGTAAGCACAACTGCAGACTGCATACCAAAGAGTAATCACAACTGAAGACAGCATATTATAGAGTAAGAACAACTGTAGACCTCCTATAGAATAAGCACAATTGTAGATTGCATAATAATGAGCAAACAACTGTAGACCACAAACTATAGAGTAAACACAACTCTATTCTTACTATAGAGTAAGCATAACTGTAGACAGCACACTATAGTAGGCATAACTGTAGACTGTTTATTATAAAGTAAGCACAACTGTAGGCTGCATATTATAGAGCAGCGGTTCCCAACCTGGGGTACGCGTACCCCTGGTGGTACTCGGCAGACCAGCTGAGGGTACGTGAAAATAATAATGATAATGGCGGAAAACACCAATTGAAATTACTATGAGACATGTTCGAAAACTTGTATATCAAAATGAAAATTATTACGAACTTTCATCACAAGCTAATGTGATTACAAATTATCTTAATGCTGTTTTTATTTGTTTTGATGTTAGACTGCTATTATAAAAAATTTAAATAAATTGTAAAATCAAAAATAAAGCCTATAAATGTCATTAATTTTAGTCTTTTGATTATATTGCTAACCCTAAGAGCATTACTACCTAAAAAAAGCAAACTTTTTTTGCGTGAAGGTAGGATGGGTAGGTGTTGGGTTATGAAAAAAAGGGGTACTAATACATGAAAAGCCTAATCGAGGGGTACAGGAGAGGAAAATGGTTGGGAAGCGCTGTTATAGAGTAAGCACAACTGTAGACAGCACACTATAGTAAGCACAATTGTAGACCGCATACATTAGAAACATTAGAAATAAAAAGACAGTAAGAAGCCACATGGGCCTATCGAGACTGTCCCAGTCAAGCCAACAGAACCAATCACCATACAGCATGTTCATACAAATGTACAAAACACCCTATGGCTTGTCAATAACTTACATAGTATACACAAAGTCTAAAACATGCTCATGCAAATCCACAAAGCACAATAGAGTCAGCTCAACTGAAAACCGTATACTATAGAGTAAGAACAACTGCAGACCGCATACTATAGAGTAAGCACAACTGTAAACCGCATAATATTGACCAAGCACAACTGTAAACCACATAATATTGACCAAGCACAACAGCAGACCTCATACCATTGAGTAAGCACAACTGTACACTACATACTAAAGAGTAAGCACAACTGTAGACTGCATACTATAGAGTAAGCACAACTGCAGACTGCATACCATAGAGTAAGCACAACTGTAGACCGCATACTATAGAGTAAGACCAACTGTAGACCGCATACTATAGAGTAAGCGCAATTGCAGACTGCATACCAGAGAGTAAGCACAACTGTAGGCCGCATATTATAGAGTAAGCAACTGTAGACTGCATACAATAGAGTAAGCACAACTGTAGACCGCATCCTATAGAATAAGCACAAATATAGACTGCATAATATTGAACAAGCACAACTGCAGACCACATACTATAGAGTAAACACAACTGTAGACTGCATACTATAGAGTAAGCACAACTGTAGACAGCATACTATAGTAAGCACAACTGTAGACTGCATACTATAGAGTAAGCACAAATGTAGACAGAACATTATAGTAAGCACAACTGTAGACTGCATACTATAGTCAGCACAACTGAAGACTGCATACTAGACAGCACAACTGAAGACCGCATACTATAGAGTAACAACAACTGTAGACCGCATACTATAGAGAAAGACAACTGCAAACCACATAATATTGAGCAAGTACAACAGCATACCTCATACTATCGAGTAAGCACATCAGCAGACCACATACTTTAGAGTAAGCACAACTGTAGACTGCATACTATAGTGTAAGCACAACTGTAAACTACATACTTAGTTAGCTTATACGTAACTACAAATAAAAATTACTTGGTTTGAAAATTGTCGTCTTCCATAATATCTTGGAATATCTTTTCAAGAGTAGAAGGGCAGAGTGGTTGGTTGGCGCGTATCGTAAACTGTACAACACAGAGTAGATTCCTTCAAAGTACACTACAATGTGGCGACTTTTAGACGACTCGTAGTTCACTAATTCATCCATTTCAATCCCAGGAATCCTGTTAGGAAAAAAATGCTCAACATATGATCATATAGAAAAAGATCTAATAAATTGAAAATACTACAAATGTAGCTCTGACGAGAATTATTATTATTATTATTATTATTATTATTATATTATTATTATTATTATTATTATTATTATTATTATTTATTATTAATTAAAAAATAGAAATATAAAATTTTAAACTAAAAGTAATGGAAAACAAAAGTTTTCACACTGAAGCGGACTCCCACGCCCACCAAAAAAAAAAAAAAAAAATGCTGATCTCAAGATATCTAAATCAGATAAACAATGTTTTTTTTAAATACATAATAAAATAAAACCAACAAGTTTTATTAGTCTCTTGCTTACCGATGATTATCTAACACAAAAATACTATACTCAAACATGTATATTTTATAGTATATTGAGTAATATACTATAATATACTAAAATATAATATACAGTATTTAGTAACATACTATAATATACTCGAGTAAAATATATTCAGACAAAAATATATTTACCTGTACGTAGAAAACAACCTTTCATACTGAGCCATGCAAACTGGAATTGTGTTGCGAATTGCCAGCGGTCTCATTTCTTCCCTATCTATTTGTCTCTTCATA